>CM060601.1:0-260000 GCA_030578255.1 Tiaroga cobitis
ACGACATCAGATATGGTACGCCATCAAACTCTGTACAACATCAGATATGGTACGACATCACACTCTGTACGACATCAGATATGGTACGCCATCAAACTCTGTACAACATCAGATATGGTACGACATCACACTCTGTACGACATCAGATATGGTACGCCATCAAACTCTGTACGACATCAGATATGGTACGGATCAGATATGGTACGGCATCACACTCTGTACGACATCAGATATGGTACGGCATCACACTCTGTACGACATCAGATGTGTTGCGAATTCATTTGCAAACACAACACCTACCCAAAACCTACCCTCTCACGCCAGCTAAAAACAAGCCCCGCCCACCGGACCCCTACCCAAAACCTACCCTCTCACGCCAGCTAAAAACAAGCCCCGCCCACCGGACCCCTACCCAAAACCTACCCTCTCACTGACCTCTGCATCATTGAAAAAGCCCTTGACCTTTTTGACCTTCCTGTGATGGACACATCACAAGAGTTACGGCATCATATATGGAGTGACATCACATGTGATTCATTCAACCTGCCAATTGTGCCAAGATTCACTGGTGCCCCAAAACCAAACCGAACGAGCCAGAGGAGCGGGGCCGAGCCCCTTCGAGTGAACGTGCTCCCATTAATGTGTTTGTGGACAAAACCTGAGCTCCGTAGGGGCCAACATTAGCCGGCTGACCTACTGTTTATCGACACATGGTGGCGCTAGAGCTACCAAACCGTGTGCAATAGACTCCCCGCCCTCCAGTTAGTATATGGCCCGAGTTTCAGCTCTGTGGGACCCCGGGAACACAGAGAAATGCCCTGGGGGCTCAATTGTATGGGGGCTCAAATTCGTATTTCACCCTATTACATACAGACAGACAGTGACGCGACACCACCAGTGGTACGGCATCAAATGTGGTACGGCATCAAATGTGGTACGGCATTAAATGTGGTACGGCATCAGTTCGAAACACTGCAAAGTCGAGAAGCAACCTCTCATGACTCACACATCACAGAGACATCCCAGTGGTCTCGTTGGAAAGGTCTGAGAAAACCCTTTCGAATGATACCTAGTTCATGTCGCTGGCTGCTTCCTGGGCGGAGCTATTGGACGAAATATATTCATGTATCAAAAAATTATCTCGGCCTAGGAAGGTCGCAGCGACACAAACAAGGTGTCATTGGAAAGCACTCGCAGAGACCTTTCCAATGACACCAACCACGAGTCGTTTCGACTTTCCTAGGCCGAGATAATTTTTTGAAACACAATTGTATTTTGTCCCATAGCTCCGCCCCCAAAGGTCCTAACGATACAAGTATGGTGTCATTTTAAAGGCCTCGCCAAGACCTTTCGAATGCTACCTAGCTTTTGGCGCTGACTGCTTCCTGGGCGGAGCTATATGTTCACAAAAAAAACACAATTCACACCAAAAAGACAAGTCGCACCTCCAAAAAAACACAAGTCCCGCCTCCAAAAAACACAAGTCTCGACTCCCGCCCCCCAATTAGTATATGGGCCGAGTTTCAGCTCTGTGGGACCCCGGGAACACAGAGAAATGCCGTGGGGGCTCAATTGTATGGGGGCTCAAATTGGTATTTCACCCTATTACCTACTGTTTATCAACACATGGTGGCGCTAGAGCTACCAAAACCGTGTGCAATGGTGTGAGCAGTACCCTGTAAATTCTTTGGTGCTGTAAAATCCACCAAGGACTCCTTTCTTTCCATCCCCCAAATCATTTCGAAAAGATTCGTTTGAAACAACATCTCGGAATTCGCGTCACGTCAAAGACAGTCTGTTAAAAGCAACATCTCCGTCTTCTTTTACGACCTCAAGCAGGATACGTCTCAGGATGTCATCTGGAATCTAAAAATAAGAAAAGAAAAGAAGAGTTTAATAATATGATGGACACATCACAAGAGTTACGGCATCATATATGGAGTGACATCACATGTGATTCATTCAACCTGCCAATTGTGCCAAGATTCACTGGTGCCCCAAAACCAAACCGAACGAGCCAGAGGAGCGGGGCCGAGCCCCTTCGAGTGAACCTGCTCCCATTAATGTGTTTGTGGACAAAACCTGAGCTCCGTAGGGGCCAACATTAGCCGGCTGACCTACTGTTTATCGACACATGGTGGCGCTAGAGCTACCAAACCGTGTGCAATAGACTCCCCGCCCTCCAGTTAGTATATGGCCCGAGTTTCAGCTCTGTGGGACCCCGGGAACACAGAGAAATGCCCTGGGGGCTCAATTGTATGGGGGCTCAAATTCGTATTTCACCCTATTACATACAGACAGACAGTGACGCGACACCACCAGTGGTACGGCATCAAATGTGGTACGGCATCAAATGTGGTACGGCATCAAATGTGGTACGGCATCAGTTCGAAACACTGCAAAGTCGAGAAGCAACCTCTCATGACTCACACATCACAGAGACATCCCAGTGGTCTCGTTGGAAAGGTCTGAGAAAACCCTTTCGAATGATACCTAGTTCATGTCGCTGGCTGCTTCCTGGGCGGAGCTATGGGACGAAATATATTCATGTATCAAAAAATTATCTCGGCCTAGGAAGGTCGCAGCGACACAAACAAGGTGTCATTGGAAAGCACTCGCAGAGACCTTTCCAATGACACCAACCACGAGTCGTTTCGACTTTCCTAGGCCGAGATAATTTTTTGAAACACAAATGTATTTTGTCCCATAGCTCCGCCCCCAAAGGTCCTAACGATACAAGTATGGTGTCATTTTAAAGGCCTCGCCAAGACCTTTCGAATGCTACCTAGCTTTTGGCGCTGACTGCTTCCTGGGCGGAGCTATATGTTCACAAAAAAAACACAATTCACACCAAAAAGACAAGTCGCACCTCCAAAAAAACACAAGTCCCGCCTCCAAAAAACACAAGTCTCGACTCCCGCCCCCCAATTAGTATATGGGCCGAGTTTCAGCTCTGTGGGACCCCGGGAACACAGAGAAATGCCGTGGGGGCTCAATTGTATGGGGGCTCAAATTGGTATTTCACCCTATTACCTACTGTTTATCAACACATGGTGGCGCTAGAGCTACCAAAACCGTGTGCAATGGTGTGAGCAGTACCCTGTAAATTCTTTGGTGCTGTAAAATCCACCAAGGACTCCTTTCTTTCCATCCCCCAAATCATTTCGAAAAGATTCGTTTGAAACAACATCTCGGAATTCGCGTCACGTCAAAGACAGTCTGTTAAAAGCAACATCTCCGTCTTCTTTTACGACCTCAAGCAGGATACGTCTCAGGATGTCATCTGGAATCTAAAAATAAGAAAAGAAAAGAAGAGTTTAATAATATGATGGACACATCACAAGAGTTACGGCATCATATATGGAGTGACATCACATGTGATTCATTCAACCTGCCAATTGTGCCAAGATTCACTGGTGCCCCAAAACCAAACCGAACGAGCCAGAGGAGCGGGGCCGAGCCCCTTCGAGTGAACGTGCTCCCATTAATGTGTTTGTGGACAAAACCTGAGCTCCGTAGGGGCCAACATTAGCCGGCTGACCTACTGTTTATCGACACATGGTGGCGCTAGAGCTACCAAACCGTGTGCAATAGACTCCCCGCCCTCCAGTTAGTATATGGCCCGAGTTTCAGCTCTGTGGGACCCCGGGAACACAGAGAAATGCCCTGGGGGCTCAATTGTATGGGGGCTCAAATTCGTATTTCACCCTATTACATACAGACAGACAGTGACGCGACACCACCAGTCGTACGGCATCAAATGTGGTACGAAATCACACTCTGTACGACATCAGATATGGTACGACATCACACTCTGTACTACATCAGATATGGTACGGATCAGATATGGTACGGCATCACACTCTGTACGACATCAGATATGGTACGACATCACACTCTGTACGACATCAGATATGGTACCAAATCACACTCTGTACGACATCAGATATGGTACGCCATCAAACTCTGTACAACATCAGATATGGTACGACATCAGATATGGTACGCCATCAAACTCTGTACAACATCAGATATGGTACGACATCACACTCTGTACGACATCAGATATGGTACGCCATCAAACTCTGTACGACATCAGATATGGTACGGATCAGATATGGTACGGCATCACACTCTGTACGACATCAGATATGGTACGGCATCACACTCTGTACGACATCAGATGTGTTGCGAATTCATTTGCAAACACAACACCTACCCAAAACCTACCCTCTCACGCCAGCTAAAAACAAGCCCCGCCCACCGGACCCCTACCCAAAACCTACCCTCTCACGCCAGCTAAAAACAAGCCCCGCCCACCGGACCCCTACCCAAAACCTACCCTCTCACTGACCTCTGCATCATTGAAAAAGCCCTTGACCTTTTTGACCTTCCTGTGATGGACACATCACAAGAGTTACGGCATCATATATGGAGTGACATCACATGTGATTCATTCAACCTGCCAATTGTGCCAAGATTCACTGGTGCCCCAAAACCAAACCGAACGAGCCAGAGGAGCGGGGCCGAGCCCCTTCGAGTGAACCTGCTCCCATTAATGTGTTTGTGGACAAAACCTGAGCTCCGTAGGGGCCAACATTAGCCGGCTGACCTACTGTTTATCGACACATGGTGGCGCTAGAGCTACCAAACCGTGTGCAATAGACTCCCCGCCCTCCAGTTAGTATATGGCCCGAGTTTCAGCTCTGTGGGACCCCGGGAACACAGAGAAATGCCCTGGGGGCTCAATTGTATGGGGGCTCAAATTCGTATTTCACCCTATTACATACAGACAGACAGTGACGCGACACCACCAGTGGTACGGCATCAAATGTGGTACGGCATCAAATGTGGTACGGCATCAAATGTGGTACGGCATCAGTTCGAAACACTGCAAAGTCGAGAAGCAACCTCTCATGACTCACACATCACAGAGACATCCCAGTGGTCTCGTTGGAAAGGTCTGAGAAAACCCTTTCGAATGATACCTAGTTCATGTCGCTGGCTGCTTCCTGGGCGGAGCTATTGGACGAAATATATTCATGTATCAAAAAATTATCTCGGCCTAGGAAGGTCGCAGCGACACAAACAAGGTGTCATTGGAAAGCACTCGCAGAGACCTTTCCAATGACACCAACCACGAGTCGTTTCGACTTTCCTAGGCCGAGATAATTTTTTGAAACACAATTGTATTTTGTCCCATAGCTCCGCCCCCAAAGGTCCTAACGATACAAGTATGGTGTCATTTTAAAGGCCTCGCCAAGACCTTTCGAATGCTACCTAGCTTTTGGCGCTGACTGCTTCCTGGGCGGAGCTATATGTTCACAAAAAAAACACAATTCACACCAAAAAGACAAGTCGCACCTCCAAAAAAACACAAGTCCCGCCTCCAAAAAACACAAGTCTCGACTCCCGCCCCCCAATTAGTATATGGGCCGAGTTTCAGCTCTGTGGGACCCCGGGAACACAAAGAAATGCCGTGGGGGCTCAATTGTATGGGGGCTCAAATTGGTATTTCACCCTATTACCTACTGTTTATCAACACATGGTGGCGCTAGAGCTACCAAAACCGTGTGCAATGGTGTGAGCAGTACCCTGTAAATTCTTTGGTGCTGTAAAATCCACCAAGGACTCCTTTCTTTCCATCCCCCAAATCATTTCGAAAAGATTCGTTTGAAACAACATCTCGGAATTCGCGTCACGTCAAAGACAGTCTGTTAAAAGCAACATCTCCGTCTTCTTTTACGACCTCAAGCAGGATACGTCTCAGGATGTCATCTGGAATCTAAAAATAAGAAAAGAAAAGAAGAGTTTAATAATATGATGGACACATCACAAGAGTTACGGCATCATATATGGAGTGACATCACATGTGATTCATTCAACCTGCCAATTGTGCCAAGATTCACTGGTGCCCCAAAACCAAACCGAACGAGCCAGAGGAGCGGGGCCGAGCCCCTTCGAGTGAACGTGCTCCCATTAATGTGTTTGTGGACAAAACCTGAGCTCCGTAGGGGCCAACATTAGCCGGCTGACCTACTGTTTATCGACACATGGTGGCGCTAGAGCTACCAAACCGTGTGCAATAGACTCCCCGCCCTCCAGTTAGTATATGGCCCGAGTTTCAGCTCTGTGGGACCCCGGGAACACAGAGAAATGCCCTGGGGGCTCAATTGTATGGGGGCTCAAATTCGTATTTCACCCTATTACATACAGACAGACAGTGACGCGACACCACCAGTGGTACGGCATCAAATGTGGTACGAAATCACACTCTGTACGACATCAGATATGGTACGACATCACACTCTGTACTACATCAGATATGGTACGGATCAGATATGGTACGGCATCACACTCTGTACGACATCAGATATGGTACGACATCACACTCTGTACGACATCAGATATGGTACCAAATTACACTCTGTACGACATCAGATATGGTACGCCATCAAACTCTGTACAACATCAGATATGGTACGACATCAGATATGGTACGCCATCAAACTCTGTACAACATCAGATATGGTACGACATCACACTCTGTACGACATCAGATATGGTACGCCATCAAACTCTGTACGACATCAGATATGGTACGGATCAGATATGGTACGGCATCACACTCTGTACGACATCAGATATGGTACGGCATCACACTCTGTACGACATCAGATGTGTTGCGAATTCATTTGCAAACACAACACCTACCCAAAACCTACCCTCTCACGCCAGCTAAAAACAAGCCCCGCCCACCGGACCCCTACCCAAAACCTACCCTCTCACGCCAGCTAAAAACAAGCCCCGCCCACCGGACCCCTACCCAAAACCTACCCTCTCACTGACCTCTGCATCATTGAAAAAGCCCTTGACCTTTTTGACCTTCCTGTGATGGACACATCACAAGAGTTACGGCATCATATATGGAGTGACATCACATGTGATTCATTCAACCTGCCAATTGTGCCAAGATTCACTGGTGCCCCAAAACCAAACCGAACGAGCCAGAGGAGCGGGGCCGAGCCCCTTCGAGTGAACCTGCTCCCATTAATGTGTTTGTGGACAAAACCTGAGCTCCGTAGGGGCCAACATTAGCCGGCTGACCTACTGTTTATCGACACATGGTGGCGCTAGAGCTACCAAACCGTGTGCAATAGACTCCCCGCCCTCCAGTTAGTATATGGCCCGAGTTTCAGCTCTGTGGGACCCCGGGAACACAGAGAAATGCCCTGGGGGCTCAATTGTATGGGGGCTCAAATTCGTATTTCACCCTATTACATACAGACAGACAGTGACGCGACACCACCAGTGGTACGGCATCAAATGTGGTACGGCATCAAATGTGGTACGGCATCAAATGTGGTACGGCATCAGTTCGAAACACTGCAAAGTCGAGAAGCAACCTCTCATGACTCACACATCACAGAGACATCCCAGTGGTCTCGTTGGAAAGGTCTGAGAAAACCCTTTCGAATGATACCTAGTTCATGTCGCTGGCTGCTTCCTGGGCGGAGCTATTGGACGAAATATATTCATGTATCAAAAAATTATCTCGGCCTAGGAAGGTCGCAGCGACACAAACAAGGTGTCATTGGAAAGCACTCGCAGAGACCTTTCCAATGACACCAACCACGAGTCGTTTCGACTTTCCTAGGCCGAGATAATTTTTTGAAACACAATTGTATTTTGTCCCATAGCTCCGCCCCCAAAGGTCCTAACGATACAAGTATGGTGTCATTTTAAAGGCCTCGCCAAGACCTTTCGAATGCTACCTAGCTTTTGGCGCTGACTGCTTCCTGGGCGGAGCTATATGTTCACAAAAAAAACACAATTCACACCAAAAAGACAAGTCGCACCTCCAAAAAAACACAAGTCCCGCCTCCAAAAAACACAAGTCTCGACTCCCGCCCCCCAATTAGTATATGGGCCGAGTTTCAGCTCTGTGGGACCCCGGGAACACAGAGAAATGCCGTGGGGGCTCAATTGTATGGGGGCTCAAATTGGTATTTCACCCTATTACCTACTGTTTATCAACACATGGTGGCGCTAGAGCTACCAAAACCGTGTGCAATGGTGTGAGCAGTACCCTGTAAATTCTTTGGTGCTGTAAAATCCACCAAGGACTCCTTTCTTTCCATCCCCCAAATCATTTCGAAAAGATTCGTTTGAAACAACATCTCGGAATTCGCGTCACGTCAAAGACAGTCTGTTAAAAGCAACATCTCCGTCTTCTTTTACGACCTCAAGCAGGATACGTCTCAGGATGTCATCTGGAATCTAAAAATAAGAAAAGAAAAGAAGAGTTTAATAATATGATGGACACATCACAAGAGTTACGGCATCATATATGGAGTGACATCACATGTGATTCATTCAACCTGCCAATTGTGCCAAGATTCACTGGTGCCCCAAAACCAAACCGAACGAGCCAGAGGAGCGGGGCCGAGCCCCTTCGAGTGAACCTGCTCCCATTAATGTGTTTGTGGACAAAACCTGAGCTCCGTAGGGGCCAACATTAGCCGGCTGACCTACTGTTTATCGACACATGGTGGCGCTAGAGCTACCAAACCGTGTGCAATAGACTCCCCGCCCTCCAGTTAGTATATGGCCCGAGTTTCAGCTCTGTGGGACCCCGGGAACACAGAGAAATGCCCTGGGGGCTCAATTGTATGGGGGCTCAAATTCGTATTTCACCCTATTACATACAGACAGACAGTGACGCGACACCACCAGTGGTACGGCATCAAATGTGGTACGGCATCAAATGTGGTACGGCATCAAATGTGGTACGGCATCAGTTCGAAACACTGCAAAGTCGAGAAGCAACCTCTCATGACTCACACATCACAGAGACATCCCAGTGGTCTCGTTGGAAAGGTCTGAGAAAACCCTTTCGAATGATACCTAGTTCATGTCGCTGGCTGCTTCCTGGGCGGAGCTATGGGACGAAATATATTCATGTATCAAAAAATTATCTCGGCCTAGGAAGGTCGCAGCGACACAAACAAGGTGTCATTGGAAAGCACTCGCAGAGACCTTTCCAATGACACCAATCACGAGTCGTTTCGACTTTCCTAGGCCGAGATAATTTTTTGAAACACAAATGTATTTTGTCCCATAGCTCCGCCCCCAAAGGTCCTAACGATACAAGTATGGTGTCATTTTAAAGGCCTGACCAAGACCTTTCGAATGGTACCTAGCTTTTGGCGCTGACTGCTTCCTGGGCGGAGCTATATGTTCACAAAAAAAACACAATTCACACCAAAAAGACAAGTCGCACCTCCAAAAAAACACAAGTCCCACCTCCAAAAAACACAAGTCTCGACTCCCGCCCCCCAATTAGTATATGGGCCGAGTTTCAGCTCTGTGGGACCCCGGGAACACAGAGAAATGCCGTGGGGGCTCAATTGTATGGGGGCTCAAATTGGTATTTCACCCTATTACCTACTGTTTATCAACACATGGTGGCGCTAGAGCTACCAAAACCGTGTGCAATGGTGTGAGCAGTACCCTGTAAATTCTTTGGTGCTGTAAAATCCACCAAGGACTCCTTTCTTTCCATCCCCCAAATCATTTCGAAAAGATTCGTTTGAAACAACATCTCGGAATTCGCGTCACGTCAAAGACAGTCTGTTAAAAGCAACATCTCCGTCTTCTTTTACGACCTCAAGCAGGATACGTCTCAGGATGTCATCTGGAATCTAAAAATAAGAAAAGAAAAGAAGAGTTTAATAATATGATGGACACATCACAAGAGTTACGGCATCATATATGGAGTGACATCACATGTGATTCATTCAACCTGCCAATTGTGCCAAGATTCACTGGTGCCCCAAAACCAAACCGAACGAGCCAGAGGAGCGGGGCCGAGCCCCTTCGAGTGAACGTGCTCCCATTAATGTGTTTGTGGACAAAACCTGAGCTCCGTAGGGGCCAACATTAGCCGGCTGACCTACTGTTTATCGACACATGGTGGCGCTAGAGCTACCAAACCGTGTGCAATAGACTCCCCGCCCTCCAGTTAGTATATGACCCGAGTTTCAGCTCTGTGGGACCCCGGGAACACAGAGAAATGCCCTGGGGGCTCAATTGTATGGGGGCTCAAATTCGTATTTCACCCTATTACATACAGACAGACAGTGACGCGACACCACCAGTGGTACGGCATCAAATGTGGTACGGCATCAAATGTGGTACGGCATCAAATGTGGTACGGCATCAGTTCGAAACACTGCAAAGTCGAGAAGCAACCTCTCATGACTCACACATCACAGAGACATCCCAGTGGTCTCGTTGGAAAGGTCTGAGAAAACCCTTTCGAATGATACCTAGTTCATGTCGCTGGCTGCTTCCTGGGCGGAGCTATGGGACGAAATATATTCATGTATCAAAAAATTATCTCGGCCTAGGAAGGTCGCAGCGACACAAACAAGGTGTCATTGGAAAGCACTCGCAGAGACCTTTCCAATGACACCAACCACGAGTCGTTTCGACTTTCCTAGGCCGAGATAATTTTTTGAAACACAAATGTATTTTGTCCCATAGCTCCGCCCCCAAAGGTCCTAACGATACAAGTATGGTGTCATTTTAAAGGCCTCGCCAAGACCTTTCGAATGCTACCTAGCTTTTGGCGCTGACTGCTTCCTGGGCGGAGCTATATGTTCACAAAAAAAACACAATTCACACCAAAAAGACAAGTCGCACCTCCAAAAAAACACAAGTCCCGCCTCCAAAAAACACAAGTCTCGACTCCCGCCCCCCAATTAGTATATGGGCCGAGTTTCAGCTCTGTGGGACCCCGGGAACACAGAGAAATGCCGTGGGGGCTCAATTGTATGGGGGCTCAAATTGGTATTTCACCCTATTACCTACTGTTTATCAACACATGGTGGCGCTAGAGCTACCAAAACCGTGTGCAATGGTGTGAGCAGTACCCTGTGAATTCTTTGGTGCTGTAAAATCCACCAAGGACTCCTTTCTTTCCATCCCCCAAATCATTTCGAAAAGATTCGTTTGAAACAACATCTCGGAATTCGCGTCACGTCAAAGACAGTCTGTTAAAAGCAACATCTCCGTCTTCTTTTACGACCTCAAGCAGGATACGTCTCAGGATGTCATCTGGAATCTAAAAATAAGAAAAGAAAAGAAGAGTTTAATAATATGATGGACACATCACAAGAGTTACGGCATCATATATGGAGTGACATCACATGTGATTCATTCAACCTGCCAATTGTGCCAAGATTCACTGGTGCCCCAAAACCAAACCGAACGAGCCAGAGGAGCGGGGCCGAGCCCCTTCGAGTGAACGTGCTCCCATTAATGTGTTTGTGGACAAAACCTGAGCTCCGTAGGGGCCAACATTAGCCGGCTGACCTACTGTTTATCGACACATGGTGGCGCTAGAGCTACCAAACCGTGTGCAATAGACTCCCCGCCCTCCAGTTAGTATATGGCCCGAGTTTCAGCTCTGTGGGACCCCGGGAACACAGAGAAATGCCCTGGGGGCTCAATTGTATGGGGGCTCAAATTCGTATTTCACCCTATTACATACAGACAGACAGTGACGCGACACCACCAGTGGTACGGCATCAATTGTGGTACGAAATCACACTCTGTACGACATCAGATATGGTACGACATCACACTCTGTACTACATCAGATGTGGTACGGATCAGATATGGTACGGCATCACACTCTGTACGACATCAGATATGGTACGACATCACACTCTGTACGACATCAGATATGGTACCAAATCACACTCTGTACGACATCAGATATGGTACGCCATCAAACTCTGTACAACATCAGATATGGTACGACATCAGATATGGTACGCCATCAAACTCTGTACAACATCAGATATGGTACGACATCACACTCTGTACGACATCAGATATGGTACGCCATCAAACTCTGTACGACATCAGATATGGTACGGATCAGATATGGTACGGCATCACACTCTGTACGACATCAGATATGGTACGGCATCACACTCTGTACGACATCAGATGTGTTGCGAATTCATTTGCAAACACAACACCTACCCAAAACCTACCCTCTCACGCCAGCTAAAAACAAGCCCCGCCCACCGGACCCCTACCCAAAACCTACCCTCTCACGCCAGCTAAAAACAAGCCCCGCCCACCGGACCCCTACCCAAAACCTACCCTCTCACGCCAGCTAAAAACAAGCCCCGCCCACCGGACCCCTACCCAAAACCTACCCTCTCACTGACCTCTGCATCATTGAAAAAGCCCTTGACCTTTTTGACCTTCCTGTGATGGACACATCACAAGAGTTACGGCATCATATATGGAGTGACATCACATGTGATTCATTCAACCTGCCAATTGTGCCAAGATTCACTGGTGCCCCAAAACCAAACCGAACGAGCCAGAGGAGCGGGGCCGAGCCCCTTCGAGTGAACCTGCTCCCATTAATGTGTTTGTGGACAAAACCTGAGCTCCGTAGGGGCCAACATTAGCCGGCTGACCTACTGTTTATCGACACATGGTGGCGCTAGAGCTACCAAACCGTGTGCAATAGACTCCCCGCCCTCCAGTTAGTATATGGCCCGAGTTTCAGCTCTGTGGGACCCCGGGAACACAGAGAAATGCCCTGGGGGCTCAATTGTATGGGGGCTCAAATTCGTATTTCACCCTATTACCTAACCCTAACCCTAACCCTAACCCTAACCCTAACCCTAACCCTAACCCTAACCCTAACCCTAACCCTAACCCTAACCCTAACCCTAACCCTAACCCTAACCTAACCTAACCCTAACCCTAACCCTAACCCTAACCCTAACCCTAACCCTAACCCTAACCCTAACCCTAACCCTAACCCTAACCCTAACCCTAACCCTAACCCTAACCCTAGCCCTAATCCTAATCCTTTCCCTAACCCTACCCCCCAAAAGAACACAAGTCCCGCCCCCAAAAAAACAAGTCCCACCCCCCCAAAAAACACAAGTCCCACCCCCAAAAAACACAAGTCCCACCCCCCCAAAAAACACAAGTCCCACCCCCAAAAAACACAAGTCCCACCCCCCAAAAAACACAAGTCCCACCCCCCAAAAAACACAAGTCCCACCCCCAAAAAAACACAAGACCCACCCCCAAAGTCACGCCCCCAAAATCTGGGTTGAGTTATCGGAAAGGTCTGGGTGAGTTTTTGGAAAAATAAGCTTTCTGGGCGGAGCTATAGGGTCACTTCCTGTTAAATTTCGAGTGCCAATATCTCATGACTCATACATCACAGAGACATCAGAGTAGTCTCGTTGGAAAGGTCTCAGAAAACCCTTTCGAATGATACCTAGTTCATGTCGCTGACTGCTTCCTGGGCGGAGCTATGGGACAAAATATATTCATGTATCCAAAAATTATCTCAGCCTAGGAAGGTCGCAGAGACACAAACGAGGTGTCGTTGGAAAGGACTCGTCGAGACCTTTCCAATGATACCAATCACGAGTCGATTCGACTTTCCTAGACCGAGATAATTTTTGGACACATGATTACATTTGGTCCCATAGCTCCGCCCCCAAAGGTCTGAACGATACAAGTGTGGTGTCATTTTAAAGGCCTCGCCAAGACCTTTCGAATGATACCTAGCTTTTGTCGCTGACTGCTTCCTGGGCGGAGCTATAGGTTCACAAATAAAACACAATTCCCACCAAAAAAACACAAGTCCCACCTCCAAAAAACACAAGTCCCACCCCCAAAAAAACACAAGTCACACCCCCAAAAAACACAAGTCCCACCCCCAAAAAAACACAAGTCACACCCACAAAAAAAACAAGTCCCACCTCCTAAAAACACAAGTCCAACCTCCTAAAAACACAAGTCCCACCTCCAAAAACAACAAGTCCCACCTCCTAAAAACACAAGTCCCACCTCCTAAAAACACAAGTCCCACCTCCTAAAAACACAAGTCCCACCTCCTAAAAACACAAGTCACACCCACAAAAAAAACAAGTCCCACCTCCTAAAAACACAAGTCCAACCTCCTAAAAACACAAGTCCCACCTCCAAAAACAACAAGTCCCACCTCCTAAAAACACAAGTCCCACCTCCTAAAAACACAAGTCCCACCTCCTAAAAACACAAGTCAACCCTAGGTGCAGTACCATATCTCAGCGCCCGGTGGCGCTAGAGCTCCCAAAACAAGTGCATTCGACTCCCCGCCCTCTAATTAGTATATGGGCGGAGTTTCAGCTCTCTAGGTGCAAAAATAAGGGGGGGTGCACTTCCATATCTCGGCGCCTGGTGGCGCTAGAGCTCCCAAAACAAGTGCATTCGACTCCCCGCCCTCTAATTAGTATATGGGCGGAGTTTCAGCTCTCTAGGTGCAAAAATAAGGGGGGTGCACTTCCATATCTCGGCGCCTGGTGGCGCTAGAGGTCCCAAACCAGGTGCAATCGACGCCCCGCCCCCCAATTAGTATATGGGCGGAGTTTCAGCTCTCTAGGACCTATAGAACTCGAGATATAGGGAAATCAAATTCAGGGGGTGCACTTCAGGGGGGTGCACTTTTCGTTTTTATCCCTATAACCTAACCCTAACCCTAACCCTAACCCTAACCCTAACCCTAACCCTAACCCTAACCCTAACCCTAACCCTAACCCTAACCCTAGCCCTAATCCTAATCCTTTCCCTAACCCTACCCCCCAAAAGAACACAAGTCCCGCCCCCAAAAAAACAAGTCCCACCCCCCCAAAAAACACAAGTCCCACCCCCAAAAAACACAAGTCCCACCCCCCCAAAAAACACAAGTCCCACCCCCAAAAAACACAAGTCCCACCCCCCAAAAAACACAAGTCCCACCCCCCAAAAAACACAAGTCCCACCCCCAAAAAAACACAAGACCCACCCCCAAAGTCACGCCCCCAAAATCTGGGTTGAGTTATCGGAAAGGTCTGGGTGAGTTTTTGGAAAAATAAGCTTTCTGGGCGGAGCTATAGGGTCACTTCCTGTTAAATTTCGAGTGCCAATATCTCATGACTCATACATCACAGAGACATCAGAGTAGTCTCGTTGGAAAGGTCTCAGAAAACCCTTTCGAATGATACCTAGTTCATGTCGCTGACTGCTTCCTGGGCGGAGCTATGGGACAAAATATATTCATGTATCCAAAAATTATCTCAGCCTAGGAAGGTCGCAGAGACACAAACGAGGTGTCGTTGGAAAGGACTCGTCGAGACCTTTCCAATGATACCAATCACGAGTCGATTCGACTTTCCTAGACCGAGATAATTTTTGGACACATGATTACATTTGGTCCCATAGCTCCGCCCCCAAAGGTCTGAACGATACAAGTGTGGTGTCATTTTAAAGGCCTCGCCAAGACCTTTCGAATGATACCTAGCTTTTGTCGCTGACTGCTTCCTGGGCGGAGCTATAGGTTCACAAATAAAACACAATTCCCACCAAAAAAACACAAGTCCCACCTCCAAAAAACACAAGTCCCACCCCCAAAAAAACACAAGTCACACCCCCAAAAAACACAAGTCCCACCCCCAAAAAAACACAAGTCACACCCACAAAAAAAACAAGTCCCACCTCCTAAAAACACAAGTCCAACCTCCTAAAAACACAAGTCCCACCTCCAAAAACAACAAGTCCCACCTCCTAAAAACACAAGTCCCACCTCCTAAAAACACAAGTCCCACCTCCTAAAAACACAAGTCCCACCTCCTAAAAACACAAGTCACACCCACAAAAAAAACAAGTCCCACCTCCTAAAAACACAAGTCCAACCTCCTAAAAACACAAGTCCCACCTCCAAAAACAACAAGTCCCACCTCCTAAAAACACAAGTCCCACCTCCTAAAAACACAAGTCCCACCTCCTAAAAACACAAGTCAACCCTAGGTGCAGTACCATATCTCAGCGCCCGGTGGCGCTAGAGCTCCCAAAACAAGTGCATTCGACTCCCCGCCCTCTAATTAGTATATGGGCGGAGTTTCAGCTCTCTAGGTGCAAAAATAAGGGGGGGTGCACTTCCATATCTCGGCGCCTGGTGGCGCTAGAGCTCCCAAAACAAGTGCATTCGACTCCCCGCCCTCTAATTAGTATATGGGCGGAGTTTCAGCTCTCTAGGTGCAAAAATAAGGGGGGTGCACTTCCATATCTCGGCGCCTGGTGGCGCTAGAGGTCCCAAACCAGGTGCAATCGACGCCCCGCCCCCCAATTAGTATATGGGCGGAGTTTCAGCTCTCTAGGACCTATAGAACTCGAGATATAGGGAAATCAAATTCAGGGGGTGCACTTCAGGGGGGTGCACTTTTCGTTTTTATCCCTATAACCTAACCCTAACCCTAACCCTAACCCTAACCCTAACCCTAACCCTAACCCTAACCCTAACCCTAACCCTAACCCTAACCCTAGCCCTAATCCTAATCCTTTCCCTAACCCTACCCCCCAAAAGAACACAAGTCCCGCCCCCAAAAAAACAAGTCCCACCCCCCCAAAAAACACAAGTCCCACCCCCAAAAAACACAAGTCCCACCCCCCCAAAAAACACAAGTCCCACCCCCAAAAAACACAAGTCCCACCCCCCAAAAAACACAAGTCCCACCCCCCAAAAAACACAAGTCCCACCCCCAAAAAAACACAAGACCCACCCCCAAAGTCACGCCCCCAAAATCTGGGTTGAGTTATCGGAAAGGTCTGGGTGAGTTTTTGGAAAAATAAGCTTTCTGGGCGGAGCTATAGGGTCACTTCCTGTTAAATTTCGAGTGCCAATATCTCATGACTCATACATCACAGAGACATCAGAGTAGTCTCGTTGGAAAGGTCTCAGAAAACCCTTTCGAATGATACCTAGTTCATGTCGCTGACTGCTTCCTGGGCGGAGCTATGGGACAAAATATATTCATGTATCCAAAAATTATCTCAGCCTAGGAAGGTCGCAGAGACACAAACGAGGTGTCGTTGGAAAGGACTCGTCGAGACCTTTCCAATGATACCAATCACGAGTCGATTCGACTTTCCTAGACCGAGATAATTTTTGGACACATGATTACATTTGGTCCCATAGCTCCGCCCCCAAAGGTCTGAACGATACAAGTGTGGTGTCATTTTAAAGGCCTCGCCAAGACCTTTCGAATGATACCTAGCTTTTGTCGCTGACTGCTTCCTGGGCGGAGCTATAGGTTCACAAATAAAACACAATTCCCACCAAAAAAACACAAGTCCCACCTCCAAAAAACACAAGTCCCACCCCCAAAAAAACACAAGTCACACCCCCAAAAAACACAAGTCCCACCCCCAAAAAAACACAAGTCACACCCACAAAAAAAACAAGTCCCACCTCCTAAAAACACAAGTCCAACCTCCTAAAAACACAAGTCCCACCTCCAAAAACAACAAGTCCCACCTCCTAAAAACACAAGTCCCACCTCCTAAAAACACAAGTCCCACCTCCTAAAAACACAAGTCCCACCTCCTAAAAACACAAGTCACACCCACAAAAAAAACAAGTCCCACCTCCTAAAAACACAAGTCCAACCTCCTAAAAACACAAGTCCCACCTCCAAAAACAACAAGTCCCACCTCCTAAAAACACAAGTCCCACCTCCTAAAAACACAAGTCCCACCTCCTAAAAACACAAGTCAACCCTAGGTGCAGTACCATATCTCAGCGCCCGGTGGCGCTAGAGCTCCCAAAACAAGTGCATTCGACTCCCCGCCCTCTAATTAGTATATGGGCGGAGTTTCAGCTCTCTAGGTGCAAAAATAAGGGGGGGTGCACTTCCATATCTCGGCGCCTGGTGGCGCTAGAGCTCCCAAAACAAGTGCATTCGACTCCCCGCCCTCTAATTAGTATATGGGCGGAGTTTCAGCTCTCTAGGTGCAAAAATAAGGGGGGTGCACTTCCATATCTCGGCGCCTGGTGGCGCTAGAGGTCCCAAACCAGGTGCAATCGACGCCCCGCCCCCCAATTAGTATATGGGCGGAGTTTCAGCTCTCTAGGACCTATAGAACTCGAGATATAGGGAAATCAAATTCAGGGGGTGCACTTCAGGGGGGTGCACTTTTCGTTTTTATCCCTATAACCTAACCCTAACCCTAACCCTAACCCTAACTAACCCTAACCCTAACCCTAACCCTAACCCTAACCCTAACCCTAACCCTAACCCTAACCCTAACCCTAACCCTAACCCTAACCCTAACCCTAACCCTAGCCCTAATCCTAATCCTTTCCCTAACCCTACCCCCCAAAAGAACACAAGTCCCGCCCCCAAAAAAACAAGTCCCACCCCCCCAAAAAACACAAGTCCCACCCCCAAAAAACACAAGTCCCACCCCCCCAAAAAACACAAGTCCCACCCCCAAAAAACACAAGTCCCACCCCCCAAAAAACACAAGTCCCACCCCCCAAAAAACACAAGTCCCACCCCCAAAAAAACACAAGACCCACCCCCAAAGTCACGCCCCCAAAATCTGGGTTGAGTTATCGGAAAGGTCTGGGTGAGTTTTTGGAAAAATAAGCTTTCTGGGCGGAGCTATAGGGTCACTTCCTGTTAAATTTCGAGTGCCAATATCTCATGACTCATACATCACAGAGACATCAGAGTAGTCTCGTTGGAAAGGTCTCAGAAAACCCTTTCGAATGATACCTAGTTCATGTCGCTGACTGCTTCCTGGGCGGAGCTATGGGACAAAATATATTCATGTATCCAAAAATTATCTCAGCCTAGGAAGGTCGCAGAGACACAAACGAGGTGTCGTTGGAAAGGACTCGTCGAGACCTTTCCAATGATACCAATCACGAGTCGATTCGACTTTCCTAGACCGAGATAATTTTTGGACACATGATTACATTTGGTCCCATAGCTCCGCCCCCAAAGGTCTGAACGATACAAGTGTGGTGTCATTTTAAAGGCCTCGCCAAGACCTTTCGAATGATACCTAGCTTTTGTCGCTGACTGCTTCCTGGGCGGAGCTATAGGTTCACAAATAAAACACAATTCCCACCAAAAAAACACAAGTCCCACCTCCAAAAAACACAAGTCCCACCCCCAAAAAAACACAAGTCACACCCCCAAAAAACACAAGTCCCACCCCCAAAAAAACACAAGTCACACCCACAAAAAAAACAAGTCCCACCTCCTAAAAACACAAGTCCAACCTCCTAAAAACACAAGTCCCACCTCCAAAAACAACAAGTCCCACCTCCTAAAAACACAAGTCCCCACCTCCTAAAAACACAAGTCCCACCTCCTAAAACACAAGTCCCACCTCCTAAAAACACAAGTCACACCCACAAAAAAAAACAAGTCCCACCTCCTAAAAACACAAGTCCAACCTCCTAAAAACACAAGTCCCACCTCCAAAAACAACAAGTCCCACCTCCTAAAAACACAAGTCCCACCTCCTAAAAACACAAGTCCCACCTCCTAAAAACACAAGTCAACCCTAGGTGCAGTACCATATCTCAGCGCCCGGTGGCGCTAGAGCTCCCAAAACAAGTGCATTCGACTCCCCGCCCTCTAATTAGTATATGGGCGGAGTTTCAGCTCTCTAGGTGCAAAAATAAGGGGGGGTGCACTTCCATATCTCGGCGCCTGGTGGCGCTAGAGCTCCCAAAACAAGTGCATTCGACTCCCCGCCCTCTAATTAGTATATGGGCGGAGTTTCAGCTCTCTAGGTGCAAAAATAAGGGGGGTGCACTTCCATATCTCGGCGCCTGGTGGCGCTAGAGGTCCCAAACCAGGTGCAATCGACGCCCCGCCCCCCAATTAGTATATGGGCGGAGTTTCAGCTCTCTAGGACTATAGAACTCGAGATATAGGGAAATCAAATTCAGGGGGTGCACTTCAGGGGGGTGCACTTTTCGTTTTTATCCCTATAACCCTAACCCTAACCTAACCTAACCCTAACCCTAACCCTAACTCTAACCCTCTAACCCCCTGGGACTCTACCCCCCTGGGACTCTACCCCCCCTGGGACTCTACCCCCCTGGGACTCTACCCCCCTGGGACTCTACCCCCCTGGGACTCTACCCCCCTGGGACTCTACCCCCCTGGGACTCTACCCCCCTGGGACTCTACCCCCCTGGGACTCTACCCCCCTGGGACTCTACCCCCCTGGGACTCTACCCCCCTGGGACTCTACCCCCCTGGGACTCTACCCCCCTGGGACTCTACCCCCCCTGGGACTCTACCCCCCTGGGACTCTACCCCCCTGGGACTCTACCCCCCTGGGACTCTACCCCCCTGGGACTCTACCCCCCTGGGACTCTACCCCCCTGGGACTCTACCCCCCTGGGACTCTACCCCCCTGGGACTCTACCCCCCTGGGACTCTACCCCCCTGGGACTCTACCCCCCTGGGACTCTACCCCCCTGGGACTCTACCCCCCTGGGACTCTACCCCCCTGGGACTCTACCCCCCTGGGACTCTACCCCCCTGGGACTCTACCCCCCTGGGACTCTACCCCCCTGGGACTCTACCCCCCCTGGGACTCTACCCCCCTGGGACTCTACCCCCCCTGGGACTCTACCCCCCTGGGACTCTACCCCCCTGGGACTCTACCCCCCTGGGACTCTACCCCCCTGGGACTCTACCCCCCTGGGACTCTACCCCCCTGGGACTCTACCCCCCTGGGACTCTACCCCCCTGGGACTCTACCCCCCTGGGACTCTCTACCCCCCTGGGACTCTACCCCCCTGGGACTCTACCCCCCCTGGGACTCTACCCCCCTGGGACTCTACCCCCCCTGGGACTCTACCCCCCTGGGACTCTACCCCCCTGGGACTCTACCCCCCTGGGACTCTACCCCCCTGGGACTCTACCCCCCTGGGACTCTACCCCCCTGGGACTCTACCCCCCTGGGACTCTACCCCCCTGGGACTCTACCCCCCTGGGACTCTACCCCCCTGGGACTCTACCCCCCTGGGACTCTACCCCCCTGGGACTCTACCCCCCTGGGACTCTACCCCCCTGGGACTCTACCCCCCTGGGACTCTACCCCCCTGGGACTCTACCCCCCTGGGACTCTACCCCCCTGGGACTCTACCCCCCTGGGACTCTACCCCCCCTGGGACTCTACCCCCCTGGACTCTACCCCCCTGGGACTCTACCCCCCTGGGACTCTACCCCCCCTGGGACTCTACCCCCCTGGGACTCTACCCCCCTGGGACTCTACCCCCCTGGGACTCTACCCCCCTGGGACTCTACCCCCCTGGGACTCTACCCCCCTGGGACTCTACCCCCCCTGGGACTCTACCCCCCTGGGACTCTACCCCCCTGGGACTCTACCCCCCTGGGACTCTACCCCCCTGGGACTCTACCCCCCTGGGACTCTACCCCCCTGGGACTCTACCCCCCTGGGACTCTACCCCCCTGGGACTCTACCCCCCTGGGACTCTACCCCCCTGGGACTCTACCCCCCTGGGACTCTACCCCCCTGGGACTCTACCCCCCTGGGACTCTACCCCCCTGGGACTCTACCCTGACCCCCCCTGGGACTCTACCCCCCTGGGACTCTACCCCCCTGGGACTCTACCCCCCTGGGACTCTACCCCCCTGGGACTCTACCCCCTGGGACTCTACCCCCCTGGGACTCTACCCCCCTGGGACTCTACCCCCCTGGGACTCTACCCCCCTGGGACTCTACCCCCCTGGGACTCTACCCCCCTGGGACTCTACCCCCCTGGGACTCTACCCCCCTGGGACTCTACCCCCCTGGGACTCTACCCCCCTGGGACTCTACCCCCCTGGGACTCTACCCCCCTGGGACTCTACCCCCCTGGGACTCTACCCCCCTGGGACTCTACCCCCCTGGGACTCTACCCCCCTGGGACTCTACCCCCCTGGGACTCTACCCCCCCTGGGACTCTACCCCCCTGGGACTCTACCCCCCTGGGACTCTACCCCCCCTGGGACTCTACCCCCCTGGGACTCTACCCCCCTGGGACTCTACCCCCCTGGGACTCTACCCCCCTGGGACTCTACCCCCCTGGGACTCTACCCCCCTGGGACTCTACCCCCCTGGGACTCTACCCCCCTGGGACTCTACCCCCCTGGGACTCTACCCCCCTGGGACTCTACCCCCTGGGACTCTACCCCCCTGGGACTCTACCCCCCTGGGACTCTACCCCCCTGGGACTCTACCCCCCTGGGACTCTACCCCCCTGGGACTCTACCCCCCTGGGACTCTACCCCCCTGGGACTCTACCCCCCTGGGACTCTACCCCCCTGGGACTCTACCCCCCTGGGACTCTACCCCCCTGGGACTCTACCCCCCTGGGACTCTACCCCCCTGGGACTCTACCCCCCTGGGACTCTACCCCCCTGGGACTCTACCCCCCCTGGGACTCTACCCCCCTGGGACTCTACCCCCCTGGGACTCTACCCCCCTGGGACTCTACCCCCCTGGGACTCTACCCCCCTGGGACTCTACCCCCCTGGGACTCTACCCCCCTGGGACTCTACCCCCCTGGGACTCTACCCCCCTGGGACTCTACCCCCCCTGGGACTCTACCCCCCTGGACTCTACCCCCTGGGACTCTACCCCCCTGGGACTCTACCCCCCTGGGACTCTACCCCCCTGGGACTCTACCCCCCTGGGACTCTACCCCCCTGGGACTCTACCCCCCTGGGACTCTACCCCCCTGGGACTCTACCCCCCTGGGACTCTACCCCCCTGGGACTCTACCCCCCTGGGACTCTACCCCCCTGGGACTCTACCCCCCTGGGACTCTACCCCCCTGGGACTCTACCCCCCTGGGACTCTACCCCCCTGGGACTCTACCCCCCTGGGACTCTACCCCCCTGGGACTCTACCCCCCTGGGACTCTACCCCCCTGGGACTCTACCCCCCTGGGACTCTACCCCCCTGGGACTCTACCCCCCTGGGACTCTACCCCCCTGGGACTCTACCCCCCTGGGACTCTACCCCCCTGGGACTCTACCCCCCTGGGACTCTACCCCCCTGGGACTCTACCCCCCTGGGACTCTACCCCCCTGGGACTCTACCCCCCTGGGACTCTACCCCCCCTGGGACTCTACCCCCCTGGGACTCTACCCCCCTGGGACTCTACCCCCCCTGGGACTCTACCCCCCTGGGACTCTACCCCCCTGGGACTCTACCCCCCTGGGACTCTACCCCCCTGGGACTCTACCCCCCTGGGACTCTACCCCCCCTGGGACTCTACCCCCCTGGGACTCTACCCCCCCTGGGACTCTACCCCCCTGGGACTCTACCCCGACCCCCTGGGACTCTACCCCCCTGGGACTCTACCCCCCTGGGACTCTACCCCCCTGGGACTCTACCCCCCCCTGGGACTCTACCCCCCTGGGACTCTACCCCCCTGGGACTCTACCCCCCTGGGACTCTACCCCCCTGGGACTCTACCCCCCTGGGACTCTACCCCCCTGGGACTCTACCCCCCTGGGACTCTACCCCCCTGGGACTCTACCCCCCTGGGACTCTACCCCCCTGGGACTCTACCCCCCTGGGACTCTACCCCCCTGGGACTCTACCCCCCTGGGACTCTACCCCCCTGGGACTCTACCCCCCTGGGACTCTACCCCCCTGGGACTCTACCCCCCTGGGACTCTACCCCCCTGGGACTCTACCCCCCTGGGACTCTACCCCCCTGGGACTCTACCCCCCTGGGACTCTACCCCCCTGGGACTCTACCCCCTGGGACTCTACCCCCCCCTGGGACTCTACCCCCCTGGGACTCTACCCCCCCTGGGACTCTACCCCCCTGGGACTCTACCCCCCTGGGACTCTACCCCCCTGGGACTCTACCCCTGGACTCTCCCCCTGGGACTCTACCCCCCTGGACTCTACCCCCCTGGGACTCTACCCCCCTGGGACTCTACCCCCCTGGGACTCTACCCCCCTGGGACTCTACCCCCCTGGGACTCTACCCCCCTGGGACTCTACCCCCCTGGGACTCTACCCCCCTGGGACTCTACCCCCCTGGGACTCTACCCCCCCTGGGACTCTACCCCCCTGGGACTCTACCCCCCTGGGACTCTACCCCCCTGGGACTCTACCCCCCTGGGACTCTACCCCCCTGGGACTCTACCCCCCTGGGACTCTACCCCCCTGGGACTCTACCCCCCTGGGACTCTACCCCCCCTGGGACTCTACCCCCCTGGGACTCTACCCCCCTGGGACTCTACCCCCCTGGGACTCTACCCCCTGGGACTCTACCCCCCTGGGACTCTACCCCCCTGGGACTCTACCCCCCTGGGACTCTACCCCCCTGGGACTCTACCCCCCTGGGACTCTACCCCCCCTGGGACTCTACCCCCCTGGGACTCTACCCCCCTGGGACTCTACCCCCCCTGGGACTCTACCCCCCTGGGACTCTACCCCCCTGGGACTCTACCCCCCTGGGACTCTACCCCCCTGGGACTCTACCCCCCTGGGACTCTACCCCCCTGGGACTCTACCCCCCTGGGACTCTACCCCCCTGGGACTCTACCCCCCTGGGACTCTACCCCCCTGGGACTCTACCCCCCTGGGACTCTACCCCCCTGGGACTCTACCCCCCTGGGACTCTACCCCCCTGGGACTCTACCCCCCTGGGACTCTACCCCCCTGGGACTCTACCCCCCTGGGACTCTACCCCCCTGGGACTCTACCCCCCCTGGGACTCTACCCCCCTGGGACTCTACCCCCCTGGGACTCTACCCCCCTGGGACTCTACCCCCCTGGGACTCTACCCCCCTGGGACTCTACCCCCCTGGGACTCTACCCCCCTGGGACTCTACCCCCCCTGGGACTCTACCCCCCTGGGACTCTACCCCCCCTGGGACTCTACCCCCCTGGGACTCTACCCCCCTGGGACTCTACCCCCCCTGGGACTCTACCCCCCTGGGACTCTACCCCCCTGGGACTCTACCCCCCTGGGACTCTACCCCCCTGGGACTCTACCCCCCTGGGACTCTACCCCCCTGGGACTCTACCCCCCTGGGACTCTACCCCCCTGGGACTCTACCCCCCTGGGACTCTACCCCCCTGGGACTCTACCCCCCTGGGACTCTACCCCCCCTGGGACTCTACCCCCCTGGGACTCTACCCCCCTGGGACTCTACCCCCCTGGGACTCTACCCCCCTGGGACTCTACCCCCCTGGGACTCTACCCCCCTGGGACTCTACCCCCCTGGGACTCTACCCCCCCTGGGACTCTACCCCCCTGGGACTCTACCCCCCTGGGACTCTACCCCCCTGGGACTCTACCCCCCCTGGGACTCTACCCCCCTGGGACTCTACCCCCCCTGGGACTCTACCCCCCTGGGACTCTACCCCCCTGGGACTCTACCCCCCTGGGACTCTACCCCCCTGGGACTCTACCCCCCTGGGACTCTACCCCCCCTGGGACTCTACCCCCCTGGGACTCTACCCCCCTGGGACTCTACCCCCCTGGGACTCTACCCCCTGGGACTCTACCCCCCTGGGACTCTACCCCCCTGGGACTCTACCCCCCTGGGACTCTACCCCCCTGGGACTCTACCCCCCTGGGACTCTACCCCCCTGGGACTCTACCCCCCTGGGACTCTACCCCCCTGGGACTCTACCCCCCTGGGACTCTACCCCCCTGGGACTCTACCCCCCTGGGACTCTACCCCCCTGGGACTCTACCCCCCTGGGACTCTACCCCCCTGGGACTCTACCCCCCTGGGACTCTACCCCCCTGGGACTCTACCCCCCTGGGACTCTACCCCCCTGGGACTCTACCCCCCCTGGGACTCTACCCCCCTGGGACTCTACCCCGACCCCCTGGGACTCTACCCCCCTGGGACTCTACCCCCCCTGGGACTCTACCCCCCTGGGACTCTACCCCCCTGGGACTCTACCCCCCTGGGACTCTACCCCCCTGGGACTCTACCCCCCTGGGACTCTACCCCCCTGGGACTCTACCCCCCTGGGACTCTACCCCCCTGGGACTCTACCCCCCTGGGACTCTACCCCCCTGGGACTCTACCCCCCTGGGACTCTACCCCCCTGGGACTCTACCCCCCTGGGACTCTACCCCCCTGGGACTCTACCCCCCTGGGACTCTACCCCCCTGGGACTCTACCCCCCTGGGACTCTACCCCCCTGGGACTCTACCCCCCTGGGACTCTACCCCCCCTGGGACTCTACCCCCCTGGGACTCTACCCCCCTGGGACTCTACCCCCCTGGGACTCTACCCCCCTGGGACTCTACCCCCCTGGGACTCTACCCCCCTGGGACTCTACCCCCCTGGGACTCTACCCCCCTGGGACTCTACCCCCCTGGGACTCTACCCCCCTGGGACTCTACCCCCCTGGGACTCTACCCCCCTGGGACTCTACCCCCCTGGGACTCTACCCCCCTGGGACTCTACCCCCCTGGGACTCTACCCCCCTGGGACTCTACCCCCCTGGGACTCTACCCCCCTGGGACTCTACCCCCCTGGGACTCTACCCCCCTGGGACTCTACCCCCCTGGGACTCTACCCCCCTGGGACTCTACCCCCCTGGGACTCTACCCCCCTGGGACTCTACCCCCCTGGGACTCTACCCCCCCTGGGACTCTACCCCCCTGGGACTCTACCCCCCTGGGACTCTACCCCCCTGGGACTCTACCCCCCTGGGACTCTACCACCCCCTGGGACTCTACCCCCCCTGGGACTCTACCCCCCTGGGACTCTACCCCCCTGGGACTCTACCCCCCTGGGACTCTACCCCCCTGGGACTCTACCCCCCTGGGACTCTACCCCCCTGGGACTCTACCCCCCTGGGACTCTACCCCCCTGGGACTCTACCCCCCTGGGACTCTACCCCCCTGGGACTCTACCCCCCTGGGACTCTACCCCCCCTGGGACTCTACCCCCCCTGGGGACTCTACCCCCCTGGGACTCTACCCCCCTGGGACTCTACCCCCCTGGGACTCTACCCCCCTGGGACTCTACCCCCCTGGGACTCTACCCCCCCTGGGACTCTACCCCCCTGGGACTCTACCCCCCTGGGACTCCCCCCCTGGGACTCTACCCCCCTGGGACTCTACCCCCCTGGGACTCTACCCCCCTGGGACTCTACCCCCCTGGGACTCTACCCCCCTGGGACTCTACCCCCCTGGGACTCTACCCCCCTGGGACTCTACCCCCCCTGGGACTCTACCCCCCTGGGACTCTACCCCCCTGGGACTCTACCCCCCCTGGGACTCTACCCCCCTGGGACTCTACCCCCCTGGGACTCTACCCCCCTGGGACTCCTGACCCCCCCTGGGACTCTACCCCCCTGGGACTCTACCCCCCTGGGACTCTACCCCCCTGGGACTCTACCCCCCTGGGACTCTACCCCCCCTGGGACTCTACCCCCCTGGGACTCTACCCCCCTGGGACTCTACCCCCCTGGGACTCTACCCCCCTGGACTCTACCCCCCTGGGACTCTACCCCCCTGGGACTCTACCCCCCTGGGACTCTACCCCCCTGGGACTCTACCCCCCTGGGACTCTACCCCCCTGGGACTCTACCCCCCTGGGACTCTACCCCCTGGGACTCTACCCCCCTGGGACTCTACCCCCCCTGGGACTCTACCCCCCTGGGACTCTACCCCCCTGGGACTCTACCCCCCTGGGACTCTACCCCCCTGGGACTCTACCCCCCTGGGACTCTACCCCCCTGGGACTCTACCCCCCTGGGACTCTACCCCCCTGGGACTCTACCCCCCTGGGACTCTACCCCCCTGGGACTCTACCCCCCTGGGACTCTACCCCCCCTGGGACTCTACCCCCCTGGGACTCTACCCCCCTGGGACTCTACCCCCCCTGGGACTCTACCCCCCTGGGACTCTACCCCCCCTGGGACTCTACCCCCCTGGGACTCTACCCCCCCTGGGACTCTACCCCCCCTGGGACTCTACCCCCCTGGGACTCTACCCCCCTGGGACTCTACCCCCCTGGGACTCTACCCCCCTGGGACTCTACCCCCCTGGGACTCTACCCCCCTGGGACTCTACCCCCCTGGGACTCTACCCCCCTGGGACTCTACCCCCCTGGGACTCTACCCCCCCTGGGACTCTACCCCCCTGGGACTCTACCCCCCTGGGACTCTACCCCCCCTGGGACTCTACCCCCCTGGGACTCTACCCCCCTGGGACTCTACCCCCCTGGGACTCTACCCCCCTGGGACTCTACCCCCCTGGGACTCTACCCCCCTGGGACTCTACCCCCCTGGGACTCTACCCCCCTGGGACTCTACCCCCCCTGGGACTCTACCCCCCTGGGACTCTACCCCCCTGGGACTCTACCCCCCTGGGACTCTACCCCCCTGGGACTCTACCCCCCTGGGACTCTACCCCCCTGGGACTCTACCCCCCCTGGGACTCTACCCCCCTGGGGACTCTACCCCCCTGGGACTCTACCCCCCTGGGACTCTACCCCCCTGGGACTCTACCCCCCTGGGACTCTACCCCCCTGGGACTCTACCCCCCTGGGACTCTACCCCCCTGGGACTCTACCCCCCTGGGACTCTACCCCCCTGGGACTCTACCCCCCTGGGACTCTACCCCCCCTGGGACTCTACCCCCCTGGGACTCTACCCCCCTGGGACTCTACCCCCCTGGGACTCTACCCCCCTGGGACTCTACCCCCCTGGGACTCTACCCCCCTGGGACTCTACCCCCCTGGGACTCTACCCCCCTGGGACTCTACCCCCCTGGGACTCTACCCCCCTGGGACTCTACCCCCCTGGGACTCTACCCCCCTGGGACTCTACCCCCCTGGGACTCTACCCCCCCTGGGACTCTACCCCCCTGGGACTCTACCCCCCCTGGGACTCTACCCCCCTGGGACTCTACCCCCCTGGGACTCTACCCCCCTGGGACTCTACCCCCCTGGGACTCTACCCCCCTGGGACTCTACCCCCCTGGGACTCTACCCCCCTGGGACTCTACCCCCCTGGGACTCTACCCCCCTGGGACTCTACCCCCCCTGGGACTCTACCCCCCTGGGACTCTACCCCCCTGGGACTCTACCCCCCTGGGACTCTACCCCCCTGGGACTCTACCCCCCCTGGGACTCTACCCCCCTGGGACTCTACCCCCCTGGGACTCTACCCCCCTGGGACTCTACCCCCCTGGGACTCTACCCCCCTGGGACTCTACCCCCCTGGGACTCTACCCCCCTGGGACTCTACCCCCCTGGGACTCTACCCCCCTGGGACTCTACCCCCCTGGGACTCTACCCCCCTGGGACTCTACCCCCCTGGGACTCTACCCCCCTGGGACTCTACCCCCCTGGGACTCTACCCCCCTGGGACTCTACCCCCCTGGGACTCTACCCCCCTGGGACTCTACCCCCCCTGGGACTCTACCCCCCTGGGACTCTACCCCCCTGGGACTCTACCCCCCCTGGGACTCTACCCCCCTGGGACTCTACCCCCCTGGGACTCTACCCCCCCTGGGACTCTACCCCCCTGGGACTCTACCCCCCTGGGACTCTACCCCCCTGGGACTCTACCCCCCTGGGACTCTACCCCCCTGGGACTCTACCCCCCTGGGACTCTACCCCCCTGGGACTCTACCCCCCTGGGACTCTACCCCCCTGGGACTCTACCCCCCTGGGACTCTACCCCCCTGGGACTCTACCCCCCTGGGACTCTACCCCCCCTGGGACTCTACCCCCCTGGGACTCTACCCCCCTGGGACTCTACCCCCCTGGGACTCTACCCCCCTGGGACTCTACCCCCCTGGGACTCTACCCCCCTGGGACTCTACCCCCCTGGGACTCTACCCCCCTGGGACTCTACCCCCCTGGGACTCTACCCCCCTGGGACTCTACCCCCCTGGGACTCTACCCCCCTGGGACTCTACCCCCCTGGGACTCTACCCCCCTGGGACTCTACCCCCCTGGGACTCTACCCCCCTGGGACTCTACCCCCCTGGGACTCTACCCCCCTGGGACTCTACCCCCCTGGGACTCTACCCCCCTGGGACTCTACCCCCCTGGGACTCTACCCCCCTGGGACTCTACCCCCCCTGGGACTCTACCCCCCTGGGACTCTACCCCCCTGGGACTCTACCCCCCTGGGACTCTACCCCCCTGGGACTCTACCCCCCTGGGACTCTACCCCCCTGGGACTCTACCCCCCTGGGACTCTACCCCCCTGGGACTCTACCCCCCTGGGACTCTACCCCCCTGGGACTCTACCCCCCTGGGACTCTACCCCCCTGGGACTCTACCCCCCTGGGACTCTACCCCCCTGGGACTCTACCCCCCTGGGACTCTACCCCCCTGGGACTCTACCCCCCTGGGACTCTACCCCCCTGGGACTCTACCCCCCTGGGACTCTACCCCCCTGGGACTCTACCCCCCTGGGACTCTACCCCCCTGGGACTCTACCCCCCTGGGACTCTACCCCCCTGGGACTCTACCCCCCTGGGACTCTACCCCCCTGGGACTCTACCCCCCTGGGACTCTACCCCCCTGGGACTCTACCCCCCTGGGACTCTACCCCCCTGGGACTCTACCCCCCTGGGACTCTACCCCCCTGGGACTCTACCCCCCTGGGACTCTACCCCCCTGGGACTCTACCCCCCTGGGACTCTACCCCCCTGGGACTCTACCCCCCTGGGACTCTACCCCCCTGGGACTCTACCCCCCTGGGACTCTACCCCCCTGGGACTCTACCCCCCTGGGACTCTACCCCCCTGGGACTCTACCCCCCTGGGACTCTACCCCCCTGGGACTCTACCCCCCTGGGACTCTACCCCCCTGGGACTCTACCCCCCTGGGACTCTACCCCCCTGGGACTCTACCCCCCTGGGACTCTACCCCCCTGGGACTCTACCCCCCTGGGACTCTACCCCCCTGGGACTCTACCCCCCTGGGACTCTACCCCCCTGGGACTCTACCCCCCTGGGACTCTACCCCCCTGGGACTCTACCCCCCTGGGACTCTACCCCCCTGGGACTCTACCCCCCTGGGACTCTACCCCCCTGGGACTCTACCCCCCTGGGACTCTACCCCCCTGGGACTCTACCCATTTACACATTTAATTATTTTTCTCACAACAAATTCTTAAACACTTTTACAATAAAACAAAAATACATTAAAAAAGTCATTCAACAGCATTAATACAAAACATTAACAAAACATTAACATCGATAAAAAAGGGTGGAAAAAAGGGGGACCTGAATAATTCATTACATTTTTCATTACATTCATTACATTTGAATGTAATGAATGAAGTTAAAGTAAACTTAAACAGGAATTCAAAACTGTACAAAGTGTAACCACAAATAAGTTGAAAGTAGTATGAATAAAGAGGCAAAGTAGGATGAGTGGCAGCTTGATGCTGTGGAGCTGGAGAGAGGTTTGCCTAAGCCAGGTACTGACAGAGGGAACCACCACAGAGGAGATAACGGAGGGAACAGTGAGGCAGAACGTGCCAGGAGGCCCCAACAGGCTCTCCAGGATGTAGGGCCACGAAACAGTCACTAAAAGGATAGATGGACCTTTGATAAATGGGCCAAGCAGAACCCAGGGGACAACCAACTCAGATTGAGCCATTAGAGATGGGGACCTAGGCAGAGTCGAAGACCCAAGGCAAGATCACTGCACTGGAGGGCAGAGGCAGTTAAATCCGGGGCTTGGCACAAAGACAGAGTATCAACACCTAGGCGGCATTGGTAATCTGGAAGCCAAAGGCAGACCCAAGGTGCAAAGGGTGGGCAATGAAGAAAGACCCAAAGGGCTTGAAAGGAGCCAGTGGACACAGGCCCTATTAACTAGATGACATGGGTAGAGGAGGCAGGAGGAGGAGCAGCTTCAATGAGAGGCTTCATGCTGAGTAGGAAGGATATCATACTGGATTGTCTAAACAGCTGGAGGGACCGGCCAACACAGGATAATGGGAACACAAAATAAACCAAAACAGATTATAAACCTGACAAGTACTTTAAAGTCATTTTGAATATTAAAAAAAAAAAACTTTTAAATTAAAACAAACAAAACAAAGTGTAACAAAATACAAGAAAAATAAGTTTACAACTTGCATACAAAGCTTTACAATATAAGAAGGGGCAAACAATGGCATAAATGGCAGACAGACAATGTAAGAAACAAGTGAAAGGTATATAATAATAATAATAATAATAATAATAAAAATGGCTTTAAAAAAACATTAAAGCAAAAATAAAAACCTAAATATACCATAAATGCAAAGACAGACAAAATGGGTCATAAAATAGAAAGGGTTAATAAACAAGGAACAAAGACAAACTTGATCTTAAATGGAACAAGAGGTGAAACAAATACAAAAATCTAATCAGTACAATATAAATAAATAACACACACTTAAGAAGAAAAAAAACACTGTCTTTCTGAGTGGGAGGCACCCCTATGTATTGTAGCTTAAGTGACTTTGTTAGGGTGCAGGGTTGAAATCAAACCTGGACAAGTCCTAACCACTGAAGTTCCACACAAGTCCCACCAACCCAAGTCCAACGGTTGAAAACTTAAAAAGAAAGTTCTCCACATTTCCAGAAGTTCATGAAAATGAACGAAGTACCCAGTGAACCCGATCATCCCATGGGGGGAGAAAAGAATTCAAACAGGCGAAATGAAATAGCAGCATCAGGCACAAATACAAATGGGCACAAGACCATAGAGAATAGTCAAAGCAGAAAAGGGCATAGTAAGACAGACACTAATGCTAACAAACAGAAGACAGTCAGAGAATAAAAACAAGTGCATAAATATACAAAATACACAAACAGCAAAAACAAAACACTTTTTGCAGTACATTTCAATACAAAATAGAACAGTTTTAGAAAAATGGGAATGGGCATAAAATAGTCAATGGGACAGGGACATAGAACAGCATAATGGCTAATAATACTAGGAGCATAAATGAAAGAGGGATGGAAGACATTAAATCATAAACAAAAAAAACAAAACAAAAAAACAATAGGCTTGGGAAAAAAAGGCAAAAACAAGAGATGGGATTAAAATAAATACCAAGATGGGAAAATGCACAAATACAAAAGGGCCATTGTGACAATAGACAGACATGTCTTAAATTGGACACATGAGGTGAAGTGAAGGCATAAATACAAAAGCAGCTATGGTGTTGTACAAAGCAAATTACTTACACAGCTTTATAAAGTACAAATAAAAAAGGCATTAATGTAGTAAAGATTTGCAGTGACTGCTTGCCGAGAAGGAACATGGCATTCTTGTACAAGTACACACACTCTCTCAACAGTAACATTTGTTTAAGAAGTTAGAGATATGTGGAATTTCAGCCCATAAAAATACAATGCATTAAAATGCAAGCAAAGTGTAACTAAGCCAACATTTTTGTTTCAAACACATTTGTCAATCATTTTCTTCTATAGGCCTAGATAAATTAGGGAATAAAACAGACAATGTAATAAATAAATCAAGTCAATTCATTTAGTAAGGCTGTGAAATTATAAATCGTGATTAAATCGCATCCAAAATAAAAAATTGTTTACATAATATATGTGTGTGTACTGTGTATATAATTATTTTGTGTGTAATATATATATATATATATAGATAGATAGATATATATAGATAGATATATATATACAAACCCATGCATGTATATATTTAAGGAAAATTTGTTATAAATATATATACATGCATGCGTTTATTTATATGAACATATGTAATCCAGGTCTTAGTAAATCCAGTTTAACAGAGCGCAGATACTGCTGGAAGTCAGCTTTAGAACTCTGAAACAACTAGACAGCTGAAAAACAGCATGATGTCCAAAAGGACAGGTCTAATAGAACATTAAGTGAAGAGAACAGGACATAAAAAAAAAAAAGAATAAGTCCCGTGTCTCCACACAAGGAGGGCTTCAGAAGCCATGCAGAGGATCCCGCATCACTGCTAATACTCCATTTAAGAGCATGTGGAGGTTGGTCCTGAGAAACACTTATAACAGACAAGCATTTAAACAGCAAATTGCAAAGGATAAATTGATTATTTTGGCAAAATAGGCAAGTTAACAAACTGACATAAAGAATATGTTCACTGATGATGACCGCTCGTTAGAGTTCTTTAGGGTGCACATTGATAAATGGATCTCACCTGAACTTCACCGGTCACTACATTTGGGGCGACCCTATGTATCTGAAATCTGATTCACTCAGAGGCCTTTATATCCCTAAACAGCTCCTGCAAAAACAAATCATCAGACAGATCACACACATGCAGTGCCCATTCCAATCAAGGTTGTGTGAGGATCTCACTGGAACAAAATCATCAAATTAAGTAAATTCATTAAAGCAACATAGGTCATGTTTGGAACACGCGTGTTTAAACTTCACAGAACATGTTGTAAATGGATCGTTGGACATAAAAGCACAACATGAACGATCAGATCTCAGTGATAGAGTTCACATCAGACCCATTTACATCTCAGATCTACAGAGGAAAAGGAACAGTTAACATGATACACCAAATTAAAGAAATAACAACAATAATAATAATTCCAAAAAATCTGTGTGAAAGTGGATAAAGTGAAATATACAAAAACTCTTAAAGACAGGTAAAACACTGGCATAGGCCGGCTGCTAAAGAGACTGTAAAATACCCATTAAACATCAAATCTTAATCTGCAGAATCTATTTGGGATGTTTATAAGAGCAGTACACAAAAGGACTTTCATATAAATAGGATAAAAGAAACAAATCACAATACAAGCATCACATTACATAACCACATTACTATGATCAAAAGAGGGAAAATAACAAACACACACATCTCTTTTTCCTTTGATAAGATTCCAAAGATTTTCCAAAACATTTACTAACTTTGTTTTTACCGATTTCAGTTCGCACCATTTCCAGGACAGCATTAGCCAGGATGCCTAACAGAGTTTGATTAACCACACACAGCAATGCCCTTAAAACACTGCATTCAGTCTATATTACAATTCAACCCATTCTGATTCAACACTGTACAAAACTAGGGTACAATGTACTAACAACACTGTACTAACCCTAAACTATCTTTATGTATTTTATTAAAACATTTAAAATATTAAACCGAAATTAAATTTATGACAGTCAATAAAAGTAGGGATGGCTGACGCGAAACAGACGTTCCGAAGCTTTGCGAGATCCCGAAGCGCAGATGTTTCGAAACACTGATCCGAAGCGTGATTCAAAACACCCACGTCACGTGACTACAGCTAAATGAAGCTTCTGAGTGTTTCGACAGGTGGCATGGTCCGCCAAATCAGGGTTTGATTGACAGGCTCGGGAACAGATCACACAGTATAAAAGTAAAGTCAACGCATTTATGGATGGATGGACGGACGAACGGACGGACGGAGGCTCCACAGAAGAGATGCCATACATCTGGACCCAAGGTTCAAAAATGTGGCATTTGGAAAATCCTGCCAAAGCCCAGGACGCTGAAAAGCACATCACACTGGAGTGTGCTTCACTGATGCATTCAAACACAACTCCTGGTGAGCAGTTTCAGTCTATGTTATGTTATGTCATCTGATTCATGGAATTTATACTTCATATATGCCGTCAGTTTAGGATTTGTAACTAATTGCTGTTTTCATTTTCATTCAGAGCCACAAATGTCAACATCAGGCCCATCATCACCAGTAGAAACACAGGACAGTTGATGGGAACATTTTAATAATCGTATCCGTGAAACCCAGATGATACACAATGCTACAGCTGATGCCACAGTGGAAGTGAAAAAATACCTCAACGATGCGTTTTTGCCCAGAACTCATGATCCCCTAACTTACTGGAAAGAGAGAGCAGTAATATTTCCTCATTTGTATGTCCTTGCTAAAAAAATATATTTGCATGCCAGCAACAAGTGTCCCTTGTGAGAGGATTTTTTCTGGAAATTATCTGGAAAAAAAGAAGTAGGCTAAGTCCTTCCACAGCAGAGAAATTAATATTTTTGAATAAAAATCTATAAGAAAGTGATGCATTGTGGCTTGATTTCTTTTATTAATATTCATTTTTCATGACCAAAATAACATGCACTGTGAAGAGCCTACAGGTTACAAGCTTCACATATAAGAAAAATACAATAGTCAAGTCATCTTCATTTATATAGCACTTTTAACAATGGATTGTTTCAAAGCAGCTTTACAGAGATAAACATATAATTTAAGGTAACAGATCGTTTCGGCGTTAAATAATAAAAATAAATAAATAAATAAATAATAAAATAAAATAAAACATTTTTCTAATGGTTCATTGTCAAGGTTGTTTCAGATCAACACCTGCAAGTGACCACTAGGTGTCACCGTGGAGACGGGTGTCGGATTGATTCGAAGCTTCGAAACGATATGGCACATATGCTTCAACTGTTTCATTGCTTCACGAAGCCTCGATCTGCCCACCACTAAATAAAAGATATGATCATAAATACTGGGTACAAAATGGTGACTGTATTAAAGTGCACAACGATGGAGAAAACGTCAGGAGACTTTTAATAGAACAGTGAACAGAAGAATCCACGAGGAGAAACACACATCAACAAGAACAAGCCAACGACCAGGGAGAAACAGAGGGCTTAAATACACAGATAACAGATCAGGGAAACGAGAAACAGCTGGGGTAAATTAACCCAACGACAGTAACCATGGTAACAAACAGGGAGAGAACGGAGAACTGACTAGTTCATGTGGTTCAGCTGTGTTGTGTTACTGTAATGAAGATGGAGAAACTGAAACCAATGAACATGAAAAGTCCCAAAACAAACAGACATGTAACAATGCTGCATACTATTAAATGGTTCAAAAATAAGTCCCTTTACAGCATTTAGGTACACAAAGACAAAGTCCTTATTAGAAATGGTTCAGATTCCAACACTAATTCTGAAGAGCTGTGGGATAAACACAAGCTTTGAGTGGGATGAAGCTGAATGTTACTCACCCTTTACCAGTGACAATGAAATAGCTATTAACTAATTCCTAAGATTCACACATCGTTGGTGTATAAAACAAGCCACAATTAGACTGACAGGAAAAAGAAACAAATAAACCAGTGAAGACTATAGAAACGCAAGAACTCCTCACTTCCATGTCACAATCAAACTCTTGTGCCTCCAACAGAGCTCGTTAATGAAACAACTCTTGATTGGGTCATTACATTAAGTAGTGATGGGACGGTTGATACCGGGCTCTGATTGGTCCGACGCAGTTTTTAAAGCACTATTATATCACACACTGTACCGATGCTTGTATCGACATGACAACACCACGTGATTGAGGACGTTTGAAGCTTCGGATGGCATGCAGTATCGGATGGTCGGGACGGCTGGTTTGAAAAAAAAAATGATATAACTGATTTAACACTACACATCCCTATAAAATAAATGTATATATTTTTAAACAGAACAAGTCAAGTCAAGTCATCTTCATTTATATAGCGCTTTTAACCATGGATTGTTTCAAAGCAGCTTTACAGAGATAAACATATAATTTAAGGTAACAGATTGTTTTGGCATTATAGCGGTTCTTGAATAATGTTATTTCCAGCTAAAGTTAACTTTGATTGATTCACCTCCGTCGTAATGATCAGACTTTAAACGCGAACCTGTGATTAACGCTGACGGCGTTCACATGCTCATTCATGCTAATTGATTCTATAGTTATGTGCTTTTTAAAATATGTGCGCAGGTTTATAATTCATACAACCCAGCCTAAACAAACTACTTTTCTTGCCTATAAATTTTGATACAGAATTTTGTTTTATTTTATCACTTCGGGGTACGCGAGCCGGAATTCACAACGCTTTATCTGTAGAGTGGGAAAGGGATCCTCCATAGGGAGAGGATAGTGGACACTTCAGCACTGCATTGTCATCGGGTCCAGGCGGATCTCCTTCGTCAGATCTGGACACGGCCTGGATCCGGCAGGCTGCGGTAAAACCTCGGGATAAACAAAGACATTAATATTAGCGTAGATGCCATTCTTCTTATGATGTAGCGAGTACATCAAGATTTAAGGGAAGTGTTCCCAGTTCCGGCTGACCTAATCTATGCAGCCTAACATTGAATTATAGAAGTCTATAGTGTGTTATGTGTATGCTAGGTCAAAGAGATGTGTTTTTAGTCTAGCTTTGAACTGACAGAGTGTGTCTGCTTCCCGGACAATGGTAGGAAGACTGTTCCAAAGTTTTGGTGCTAAATAGGAAAAGGATCTACCGCCTGCAGTCGATTTAGATATTCTAGGTATTATCAACTGGCCGGAATTTTGAGATCGCAATAGACGTGAAGGACTATAATACGTTAAGAGCTCGCTCAAGTACTGCGGAGCTAAACCATTTAGTGCTTTGTAGGTAATCAACAATATTTTAAAATTTATACGATGTTTAATAGGGAGCCAATGCAGTGTTGACAGAACCGGGCTAATATGGTCATATTTCCTGGTTCTGGTAAGAACTCGAGCTGCGGCGTTTTGAACTAGCTGTAGTTTATTTATTAAGCGTGCAGGGCAACCACCCAGTAGAGCATTACAATAATCTAGCCTTGAGGTCATGAACGCATGAACTAATTGTTCCGCATTTCCCAATGAGAGCATATGGCGTATTTTAGATATATTTTTAAGATGGAAAAATGCAGTTTTACAGATACTAGACACATGGCTTTCAAAAGAAAGGTTGGTATCAAAGAGCACACCCAGGTTCCTAACCGACGACGAAGACTTGACAGAGCAGCCATCAAGTGTTAGACAGTATTCTGGGTTATTACGTGTGGAAGTTTTTTGTCCAATAATTAGAATCTCTGTCTTTTCAGAATTTAGTAGTAGGAAATTACTAGTCATCCAATTTTTTATATCAGCTATGCATTCCGTTAATTTTGTGAATTGGTAAGTTTCGTTGGGTTTTGAAGAAATATACAGCTGAGTATCATCGGCATAACAGTGAAAGCTAACTCCATGTTTCCTAATGATATCTCCTAATGGTAGCATGTACAGAGTGAACAGCAACGGTCCTAGTACTGAGCCTTGTGGTACGCCATACTGAACTTGTTATCGATAAGACATCTCTTCATTTACTGCTACAAACTGATAACGGTCAGATAAGTATGATTTAAACCATGCTAGTGCAATTCCACTAATGCCCACATAGTTTTCTAGTCTATTTAAAAGAATGTTGTGGTCAATTGTGTCAAATGCAGCACTAAGATCGAGTAACACTAATAGAGAGATACAACCACGATCGGATGATAAGAGCAAATCATTTGTGACTCTAATGAGAGCGGTCTCAGTACTATGGTACGGTCTAAATCCGGACTGAAAATCCTCGCAGATATCATTTCTTTCTAGAAAGGAACACAGTTGTGAAGATACTGCTTTCTCTAATATCTTTGACAGAAAAGGCAGATTCGAGATCGGCCTGTAATTGACTAATTCTGTAGGATCAAGTTGTGTTTTTTTAACAAGCGGTTTTATCATAGCCAGTTTAAAGGTTTTTGGTACTTATCCTAGAGACAAAGATGAATTAATGATATTAAGAAGAGGATATATGACCTCTGGAAACATCTCTTTCAGTAGCTTAGTCGGTATAGGATCTAACATACAAGTTGTCGATTTAGATGAATTAACGAGTTTGCAGAATTCTTCCTCTCCTATAGCAACAAATGAATCAAATTTTTCCTCAGGGAGACTACAATGCACTTCCTGATGCGATACTGTGGTAGACGGTTGCATAGTTATAATTTTGTCCCTGATATTATCAATCTTATAAGTGAAGAAGTTCATAAAGTCATCACTGCTGTGTTGCTTGGACACTTCTGAGCTTGAAGCTTTCTTTTTCGTTAGTTTAGCCACTGTTTCAAATAAATACCTTGGATTATGTTTATTTTCTTCTAATAGGTTTGAAAAATAAGCAGATCTAGCAGCTTTTAAAGCCTCTCTGTAAGCAATCGAGCTCTCTTTCCACGAAATCCGAAATACCTCTAGTTTAGTTTTCTTCCAGTTGCGCTCCATTTTTCTGGCTGCTCTCTTAAGGGCCCGGGTGTGCTCGCTGTACCACGGCGTTGGGCTATTTTCTTTAATCTTCTTTAAGCGCAACGGAGCAACTGCGTCTAAAGTGCTGGAAAAGAGAGAGTTAAACGTTTCTGTTGCAATATCAAGTTCTTCTAAGCTATCCTGGATGCTGAGATGATGAAACTGATTAGGAAGATTATTGATAAAGCAATCTTTAGTGGCAGAAGTTATAGGTCTAACGTATTTATAACACGGAGTCGGCTTTGCAGCCTTGGCTAAATGTAATTTACATGAGACTAGATAATGATCTGAGATGTCATCGCTCTGCTGCAGAATTTCAACGGCATCAACATCTATTCCATGTGATAATATTAGATCTAGAGTATGATTACGACGATGAGTAGGTCCTGACACGTGTTGTCTAACTCCAATTGAGTTTACAATGTCTTTAAATGCCAATCCCAATGCATCTTTTTCATTATCTACATGTATATTAAAATCACCAACAATTAGTACTTTATCTGCAGCCAATACTAATTCTGATAGAAAGTCCGCAAATTCTTTGATAAAATCTTTATGGTGCCCTGGTGGCCTGTATACAGTAGCCAGCATAATTCTCAAATGTGATTTATCGTTTACACTATATATTTTTACATTAAGCACCAATACTTCAAAAGAAGTATATTTAAAGCTAGATTTCTTAGTGGTTTTGAAAATATTACTATAAATTACAGCAACACCTCCCCCTTTGCCTTTCAGACGAGGTTCATGTTTATAACTGTAATCTTGTGGGGTTGACTCATTTAAAATAATGTAATCGTTTGGTTTTAGCCAGGTTTCTGTCAAACACAGCATATCAAGATTATAATCTGAAATCATATCATTAACTATGAGAGATTTTGAAGTAAGGGATCGAATATTCAGCAACCCAAGCTTTATCATTTGCTCATCTGTATTATATCTGTTTTTTATTTGTTGAACATCAGTTAAATTTTTAACCTGACGTTTTTTGGATTTCCAAATTCGGGGAACAGACACAGTCTCTATATGATGACATCTAGGTGAAAGAGACTCTATGTGATGGGATTTATCTGACCTTGGTGACGTGAGGCCGCTAGCAGACGGTCGGTTTAGCCAGTCTGTCTGCTTCCTGACCTGAGCCCCAGATTGTCATGTTTTATCTCTAAGACTATGAGCCAAATTACTAGAGAGAAGAGCAGCACCAGCCCAGGAGGGATGGATACCATCTCTTTTCAACAGATCAGGCTTGCCCCAAAAACTTTTCCAATTGTCTATGAATTTTATATTATTCTGCGGACACCACTTCGACAGCCAACCGTTCAGTGAGGCCAATCGGCTAACTATCTCATCACTCCTGCGTACAGGAAGGGGGCCAGAGTAAATTACAGTGCCTGACATAGTACTTGCAAGTTCACACACCTCTTTAATATTAATTTTGGTGATCTCCGACTGGCGGAGTCGAACATCATTAGTGCCGACATGAATAATGATCTTAGAGAATTTACGATTAGCATTAGCCAGCACTTTTAAATTTGCTTTGATGTCAGGCGCTCTGGCTCCCGGCAAACATGTGACTATGGTGGCTGGTGTCTCTATTTTCACGTTCCGTGTGATCGAATCACCAATTACCAGGGCACAATCAACAGAATTCTCAGTGGGTGTTTCACTGAGTGGGGCAAATCGGTTTGTTATGGGAATCGGAATGGAAGAGTGGTTCTTTGATCCGCGACTAGAACGATCTCTCACGGTCACCCATCTGCCCTGCTGCACGGGCTCTACTTCAGCCGGAACCGAATCATGTAAAGAGTTCACTATGCTAGGCGCATCAAAAACACTATCTAAAGATCTAGCATTCTTACCATCCTCAATTAGAGTTTGGATGCGTGTCTCTAGTTCTGAAATCTTCTCCGTCAGCCTGACTGTCTCCTTGCATTTATCACATATAAATCCTATATTGCCATCGGAGAAGGCTATACTAAACATATGACATGTGACACAGGTGACAATAACAGGACAAGAAGACATTACTCACCGTGTTTGTTGACTGATTTCTTACTTACCTGGACTTTATGAACTCAAAGGCGCGGGCGCGGGCGCGCGAGAGAAAATAAATAAATAAATGAGCGCACGGGTGGCGCGTTAGCAGGCTAACGTTAGCGAGTTACTAGCGTGCTGTGTTAACAATAACGGAAGCTAGAGATGTAAGGTTAATCTGAGATGTTGGGTAAGCTGTATTTAGTAGTATAAACAACTAGATAGTAAATGATGGCTCAAAACATAAAGAAATACGAGGCTCAGGCGAAGCTTACAGCCTCGAAGCAAACAAACACACAGCAGACAGCGAGGCAGACAGGAGCAATCGATCAGCGATCAGACCTAAGACTCAATTCAGAACACCCAAAATATTTTTCTCATTTACTTTATGATCACATACTTGTATATTTTATATTGATCTATATGAATCTGTTGACCATGGCTACACATGACACGAGTTGTGGACTCACTGGCACAAATTAATTTCGATGAGATTAGATAGAACTGTATTATCCCACTTTTGTATGTCACAGACTTCCGAAGCTTTGTTTAGTCACATGCTTTTTGTGTTCTGCTGTGTTTTGTTAGATATGGTGGAGAAAACAAGCCTGACCACCAGATGTCAATGTGCACGGTGTTAGAAGCTTCAAACAATTAAAACAATTTTTTAGCACAGTTTGATGAAAGCCTAAAAATGTTTCAGAAAGCCTCGGTTTACGATCACTACATTTAAGCTGAACTACATTAAACTAGGGATGGCTGACGCGAAACAGTCGTTCCGAAGCTTTGAGAGATCCCGAAGCGCAGATGTTTCGAAACACTGATTCGAAGCGTGATTCAAAACACCCATGTGACGTGACTATGGCCAAACGAAGCCTCGAAGTGTTTCACAAAGTGTTTCATCAGGTGTGATCCGCCGAAGCAGCGTTTGATTGACACGGTCGAAAACAGACTACACAATCGCACATCTGTATAAAAGTGAAATCAACGCTTATTGACCTCGTGGGTTTTTGTGAGAGGAGTTTGATTTTGAGATAGCGGATTTTTGGTGATATAGTGACATTTATAGTGCGATTTGTTTAGTTATATTTAGGCTTACATTTAAATTTACACAACACATTGACTGATAGGCTAGAGACACAGAGTATACATATAGTGACACATTAATTGACACATAGATATAAATATATATAGACAGATAGATAGGCTACATATATAAATACATAGATAGATAATAGATACATAGATAGATTATAGATATAGATTATAGGTACATATCTTAATACATAGATAGATTGTAGATACAGATATATCTAATTACATAGATAGATTAGAGATATATATCTAGATAGATTTGGATAGATAGATCAAATGGAGCCTCCCCAGAAGAGATGCCGTACATCTGTGGTGTGGGAGCTTTTCCATTTAGAAACCCCAAATAAAGTGAGATGCGTGTATTGTGATCCCAATATACTGCCAGTGACGACATCATTTTGGTTTTCGTTTGGTTTTGGTTTTAGACCCAAGGTTAAAAAAATATGGCATTTGGAAATGCTGCCAAAGCCCAGGACACTGAAAAGCACATGACACTGGAGTGTGCTTCACTGATGCGTTCAAACACAAATCCTGGTGAGCAGTTTCAGTCTGTTTTATGTCATGTAATCTGATTCATGTAATATATACTTCATATATGCCGTCAGTTTAGCATTTGTTACTAATTGCTGTTTTCATTTTTATTCAGAGCCAGAAATGTCAACATCAGACCCATCAACATCATCACCATCAACATCAACATCAACACCAGTAGAAACACAGGACAGTTGATGGGAACTTTTTGATACTCGTATCCATCAAACCCAGATGATACACAATGCTACAGCTGATGCCACAGTGGAAGTGAAAAAATACATCAACGATGCGTATTTGCCCAGAACTCATGATCCACTAACTTACTGGAAAGAAGAGCAGTAATCTTTCCTCATTTGTATGTCCTAGCTAAAAAATATCTTTGCATGCCAGCAACAAGTGTCCCTTGTGAGAGGATTTTTTCAAAGGCTGGAGAAATTATCAGTAAAAAAAGAAGTAGGCTAAGTCCTTCCACAGCAGAGAAATTAATATTTTTGAATAAAAATGTGTAAAAAAGTGAGACATTGTGGCTTATTTGATTAATATTCATTTTGCATGACCAAAATAACATTATGCACAGTGAGGAGCCTATAGGTTACAAGATTCACATATTAGAAAAGTACAATAATAAAAAACAAAACAAATTTTCATGGCTTGTCAAGGTTGTTTCAAATCAACACCTGCAAGTGACCACTAGGTGTCACCGTTGAGACGGGTGTCGTATTGATTCGAAGCCTCGAAACAATATGGATCATTTGGTTCAACTGTTTCATTGCTTCACGAAGCCTCGATCTGCCCACCACTACATTAAACTTTCAAAAAATTTTATGAAAATACAAATATACAGAAAGGGTAGAGATCTACAAGACCAATTAAGTACAAGTGAAAAATAACCAACAATAAAATAAATATCTTACCTTTACTTCAGTTGGTTCTTCCCTCTCCAAACTACATCACAGACTGACAATCCTGCAGGATCGTCCTGTGGGCATTTATACTTATGGGCACAACCACTGACCGGAATGCAAACAACAAGGAATAAAATTCAACAAACAACCAAATCTCAATATAATAAACTTTCTGTACATGGCCTAATCCACAAATTACTATTAAACAGCCATGAATACATGTTTCCTCATTGAAAAATTTGTACATTTTAAAACAAACATTCCCCTTCATCTTCCACACTTGGTTTCTCCCAACTTCCAACATGCACCTCAGCAGAGATATAAAAGTTCATTCCAGAAGCTGTTTTGGTTTTTCCACTGGATCTAGCAAGCTGTCGCATTGGCCGGTTTTCTGTTTTAATTAAATTGTGCAAAGTAAAACACGTTGTGGCAAAACTCATCTGACTCTACAAAGATATACTATTGTGTTCAAGTTGAAATTGAGAAAGATCCATAACCTGATAAATGTAAAAATGTTAGGAGTATTTTTATCTACTATTTTTATCTTTTCCATTGAGTCAGGCTGATGTGACGATGTCTCCAGATCTGCTCGTCTGCCATGAGCTTTCTCTGCCAGGATTCATATGAAAGGTGGGTTGGAACTTTCTTTTAATTAAATGTTTTGATAAATGGATGTTTGATCATGTATCAGTCTAAGTCCATAATGTGTTTTGGATGAACTATAACACAGAAAGCATTAAATATATCTTGTTGAGAAGCTGATAATTTGATTATTAATCATTCAAACCCCTTTCTATATCCTGGTCATTTGCTATGAGCTCATCAATGTTCTGTAGTCCTCCAACCTTACAACAACAGTGGGGAGTTTTTGTTATTCAAAGCATTCAAGCACTTCGCATGTGATGCTTGGGTAAAAAAAAACTGTAAAAGTTATTAATGACTGTAAGTCTCGTTGTTTATGTCACGGATCCCATCAGCAATGACACATTCCAACCAAACTCAACTCAGCGCACCTGGGGCCCGTTCTTCGTACGTTGCTTAAAACATCCGAGATCAAACGAGACATCCAAGATAATATCATTGTGCTCATCATGATCCGGCTAATTAGGTTCTTCGAACACTCCTGCCGGTTATGATTAGTATCGCTGGATTGAGTTATCTGAGATAATTGCGCGTTCATGCGCTGGGTTAAAAGGGGATATGTATCGATAGTAGAAACATTGATCAGCAACGCTGCTATTGGCTGCTCACCGTGGCCAAAGAGCGCGCTCAGTTTTTCACCGCAGCAGAGCAAGAGTTATTGCTGGAAGGATATGCTGAATTTGAAAACTTAATTTAAACGCCAGGGAACACCTCAAAGTGTGCAAAAGCCAGGAGAGAGGGCTGGCAAAAAGTAGCAGACAAATTAAGTTTGTAGTGACCATGTTAGATGTTTTTATCACTTATTACAGTATAGGCCTATATTTTTATATTTTAATAATTTCTAAATAATTAATAACTTTGTTCATTGTAATGTCAGAGTCACCACCCACTACTAGAACATAGGAAATCAAATACATCAAGAATGAGACCTCACAATTTCTAATATTTGTAGCCAATCGAGTGACAGAAATTCTCAAGGCCTCTCAAGCTTCACAGTGGAGATATGTAGACACAGCAAGCAATCCAGCTGATATTGCTTCCAGAGGATCAACTGTCCACGTGTTTCCTAAGAACAAGACATGGACCTCAGGTCCTGCCTTTCTTCTTCTTCATGAAAGTAAGTGGCCTGCTAATCTCAAAGAACTTGAGAAGCTTGAAGTGGATGACCCTGGGGTCAAGGAAAGCATTGAGGTTAACTCTGTACAGCTCAAAGAAGAGGATGATGTGCTTTTACGTTTCATCCATCACTTTTCTTCTTGGTTCCGTTAAAAGAAAGCATTAGCTTGGATTTTGAGATTTAAGAATCTGCTCTTGTCTTTTAGTGAGAAGAGGAAACAACTGAGACTTGATTTTTCTTGTTCTGATTCAAATGAACAACTAATCTCTGTGGAAAGAGAAATGGAGATTTTCAAAGGTCAACTTGAACAATCTCACCTCTCAACAGAAGAACTTGAGACTGCTGAATTGGAGATTATTAGACTCTCACAAGAAAATATGTTTCCTGATGAGCTTGCTAGCCTAAAAAGAGGTGAAAGCGTAAAGAAAAGTAGCTACATTCATGGACTTTGCCCTGTTCTTGATGATGTTTTGAGGGTTGGTGGACGATTGAGTAGGGCATCAATGCCTGACGAATCCAAACATCCAGTCATTTTGGCCAAGAATTCTCACATCTCGGATATCCTCTTGAGACACATACACCAGGAGGTAGGATATGCTGGTCTTAATCATATGTTGTCCAAATTACGACAAAAGTATTGGATTACTGGTGTAAGTACAGCAATAAGAAGAGTATTGTCCAAATGCATCATCTGTCGAAGACTGAATTCACTTCCAGGATACCAAAAGATGGCAGATTTGCCATCAGAAAGAGTTACTCCGAATGAACCTCCATTTACCCGTGTTGGGGTAGATTATTTTGGACCTTTTGAGGTAAAGAGCAGAGTTTTGGAGGATAGGAGTTCATTAAGGTTATGCTCCCTTGCGATTGCACTGGTAAGTGTGATGTCTGTTAAGGTTCTTGCATTTACTTAGAGTTGTGGCTGGTAGAAGCTTGGTACTCGTTATTGTCCATTTTGGCACTTGTACCCGCCAATCATAAACTCGGGACACAGGCCCTTTTCGGGTACCCTGGGATACCTTGCGGTGTTAACGAAGTGGTTACTTGGTTTGGGCAGGTAAAGTATCCGACCTCTCTGGGTCCACTTGGACAGCACGCAGAGAGGGTGGCCTTGGGTTAAAATGGCCGTAACAGGATTCCCAGTCTTCTATCGATGCTTAGCATTAGGGGTCGTATAATAGTTGGTTGAGGTTGTTGGGGATGGTGGAGAGACCTTTGTAGTTTGAGCTATGAATTTGTATTCGGGTTTTGGTTCTCTTAGGTAAGATGTGAATAGTACCTAGTTAGCTGGAGGTTCATAGATGTTGTCTGAAACACACGCCTAGGACTGATCCCCTTGGGCGGGCCGCCTCAGAGGAGGGTGTCTGGTGTTTAAAGAGCCGAAACACCTGATGATCCTGAGGTACACCACTGAAGATGTATTCTTACGGAATTAAGATTAGGCTCTCTTTAGACATAGGCTAGTAGGTCCGGCTTCTTGAAACAACTGGGAAAACAATTGGAAAATAGATTCAGCGGGAGGGTAGGGACTTGGGTGTAGCAGCCTCATCAAAAACATGCGCCGGCCAGTGCATTTCTGCGTCCTTCCTATCTAACTGGAACCCGTAGAGGTCGTCCGGGAGGAGGCGTTGTCTTTTCCAAAACCTAACCTAGCACGTGCCATCGGAACTAGGGGGCTGTGGAAAACAAAGTAAAAGTCCTCATGGTGGGATAGGCAATGCTGCCTCACTTGGTTCCGGCCAGGTGATCCGGGTGGGAGTCGAGTGAGGGAGCGGAAAGCAGGAGTCAAATCAGACACTTGTGGGGAGCTCTGCGCAGTCTCGTGGCCCTCCTCATTCTGTTTCTCTCATAAGCTTCAACTTTAGCCCGGGCCAGGAGACTGGCTGGTGGATTGGTAAAATAATTAAAATTACATTGGGAAATAGCCGATAAAAGAAAAGATGATTCTTTGGGGTGCGGTGCTTGACCAACTTTATCAGAGCAAAACTCTTCGGGGTGTGGTTCGATTCGCTGGTCAAGAGCAAACTCAGTTAAGCATTCCGTACCCTTGGAGGGTTTGAGGTGGGATGGAGCAATTAACATTGGCTTTAAGATAAAAGGAGAAGAAACTTTTAGGAGGATGATCCTCAGCCGGTGTTGATTAACCATGATTCTTCGGAGGTTGTGGTGTGATTCACTGGTTGGGACTAAAACCCGCCCTAGGGTTTCATCCTCCGGTTCAGAAAATATAATGTTACTGAATATTGGGTGTTAAAAGGTATTTATTAAAGAATTTTTGTCTTATAGATGGATTTCGATGGTTGTTTCAAAGAATTGGTCAGGCTTATTTTTAAACGGATTAAAATGTTTCATCATTTGGAGAATTTGAGGGATACAGAAGACGACCCAGGGCCAAGAACTTTACGTAAGGCGACCAAGAAGTTGGGGAAGGTGGTGTTACCAGCAGGGCCAACATCTAGCTCTTAATAAAGAGCTCCAGGATAATGCCAAACAATGGCTGATGGGGAGTTTAGTAACATTAAAAAAGTCACTACACATCAATCTTGGAAGAGACGGTGGTTCCATTAATGGACATGGATCTGGATATAGAGACAAAGGAGAGGGCCTTGGATGTGGGAGTGAAATGGGCACGTAGGAATTTCAAAAACATCAGCATGAGAGTGATTGAAATAGCAAAACAGGACATCAGACAACTGTGGACGGTTGCTAGTAACAGCACGGTACGGCCCACTTACCATACGGAGGGCAATAGACCACTGTTCAACGAGGGACAAAAAGAGAAGACAGGGACTTCAGGATTACTGGCTTCTGGAGAGACAGGAGAAAATGAGGCGATCTGGCTCACACTTGATGAGGTAGTGTCCAGTAGCGGACATCAGAGTATGCAAGATGGGAATCCAGTAAATAACGAAGAGGAGGACATGGATGACATAATCTGGATTACACAGGATGAGGGGGCAGACAGTGGGGGATCTCTGGCCCTTCTGGAGAGGAATACTAAGAGGAAGACGATGGATAGAGAACAGAAAGGAAGGGAGAATAAAAAGCAGGACGAAGGTGTATTGGCAGTAGCAAGTCCCGTACACGTGCTCTGCCGCAGCAGCAGCGTAGCAGATCTATTCCGCCAAGACCAAACAAACAACATTGTCATACCCATTACCGCGCCAATCACTCCGAGAGTTGTCATGACATTAGTAGCTGTATTAACATCAGTGCTACTGGCCTTAATTCATAAAAAGATGCCATTTAACAAGCATTTAAAATATACTGTCTTTTTGTTACATTTATTTTTTTACATGCATTACATTTCTACATTAATTTGGAGATTAACTGTGAAATTATTACATTATAAAATATTTTGAAAAGTATAACAACATAATTGTTTTTAATCACAGAAAAAAATGTGTGATTACCCTAATTCGTTATTTTTTTAATCGATTGACAGCACTAGTTATAAAAGTTTACAATTTATCAATTACAGTATTTTTGGCCAAACCAATATTTATTGTTGTGCGTTACTTTTTCCATTTGTCCTTTTAGACCACAGCATTTCATGTGCTGTGAAAACACACCAGCATTGTGCCAGTGGCAGCTGTTTCCCACCTGACTTGTGTATCTTTGTGGGTGTGCATGGTGAAACTTTTTTTTATTTTTTTATATATATATATATATTTTATTTGTTAAACAAATAGGCTATCTACAAAGTCTTATTTCTGTTATTAATTAAAAAAATAATAATTTGCTCGGTGGCACTTTTGATCGTAGTGATCTGGCTCCACCTTGTGGCTCAAGACACACTTAACTTTTTTGTTCTGTAGTTTGATCAATGGGTCCGAATCTACACATGAGGAAACATGAATTTATAAAGAGTTTGTGGATAAAGTTTGGGTTATGGTTTGGCGAAAATGTTCCGATTCATAACTGCAAGGAAAGAGTCATGTATTGGCCATCCCAGGACCGTTCTATGCACCCAAGATGTCTGTGGTGATTTTTTTTAAATGATACCAGTAAAGATGTTGGTTATTAATTAAACCCAAATATATATGGGCCAAATAGCTCAGGTCTTGGACAGAACCGGTAAGGACAGGTAAGAGTTATGTGCTGAAATGCAGTTGTTGCATCGGATTGCGGCTGTCTTTCCGACCACGCCCCCTAGGTAACCATTTGTTATCAAGTTCTAGTTATGGGGAGCGTATATGAAGGCCGGAGGTAAGGTAAGCGGGTGTTGCGTCATACTCAGCTGACCACATTTCCGGATCCGCGATGTTTTGCACGAGGGGTACGTATTGGTGTTTTCCATGCTTGGTCGTTGTTATAGACGTTAATAGTAACTACAATAGTTGGTTGGCTTATTGTAGACCATTCGTGAAGCTGGTACTTGTTTGGGCGTTGGCTGCACCCATATATGATGGATCTGCATTCGTTGCCGTGGCATTCTCTGTATCGGAGAATTGCGGGGCTATTTGTGTACTGGGTGCCTCTTTGGCCGACTGCTGCTGTCTACATGTGATCCAAAATGGTCTGGTTGTTGGATAGATGATGTGATCCGCACCAGTTGGTATGTGCAATCCACTCCTGTCCATTTGGCCTTCAAAGGCATGCTACTTTTAATGTTAACTGTGTGTTAATGTTTAATGTTAAATGTTTGTATTTTAGGTGTTTAAACCACTCTGTGAGCGTGATATTTCTGTGGCTTCTGGCTTTGTATGACTTCTAGCCTGGTCTACAGCATGGCTTGCAGCTCCAACACTGCTGTTTTGGTTTGATTTGTTTTTTTTTTCATGTGTTTTGTATTTATTAATTTTGTTTTGTAGTTCATTGTTTTACTTTGCATTCAATAAGTCTGTCTAGTTTTCTTGATCTTGGCTTGTTGTGACCAGTCTGTTACTTGTAGTTGGAAGAAAAGTGTTTTTCTTTTTGAATTGGTCTATTTTGTGTCATGTTGAATGTGTTATTTTCCTAATCTTGTTTTGTCTTTTGCTCCTTGTTGTTGGAGCTGGGGGTCTGAAGGAGGGGGGCTGGCTGTTTCCGAGTGGCAACAGCTTCCTTCTCACCAAAGTGGTGTGGATTTGCAGTGAGTTAACCCTCTGAGGTCGGCTATCGCGCCGGCGCGATTGTCTCGCTTTTTTTCTTATCAGTGCAAAAGAGACTCAAAATACTCTGTTGGTTTTGATCTTAAATATAAGTGGTATACATCAATCGATCATGTTAAGTGTCTATTATTTTTCTGTATACTCACAATAAAAACAAAGTGTTGTGCTTTTCGACAAATAAAGAAAAATAAACATGATGCAAGTTCTGCCTTCTCTCTGTCGGTGAAGTCCATTCTGAAACGCGTCCTAAGATTAACTATAACTCCGCAAATACTTGTCATACAGGCACGAGAGATTTTTCTTTATGAAGCTTGAATTCTCTTCTTTTCAATGAAGTAATTTATATAAAAAACAAATATTCTCTGTTTATGTAATCTGTATGAAAAGAGAGTGATTTCAGTATTTTTTCCCCCAGCTCATTACACTTCATTACGCGTTAATCTGACACGCCCACGGAGGACGCGCGCTATTCAAACCCAAATGTTGAGGCAAGCCATGACAACGCCCACACCAGCCGTTCCACCGCGGCGGTAAAATGTGTGGTGTATTTGCTGCCTTTTACCGCTAAGAGGCGCTACAATCATAGACTCTGAAAAGTGTTCGTTTATTCTCTCTATTGCGTAATCTGCTGCCGCGCTTTCAGAGCGATTGAAAGCTGGTAGCATATGAATTCAAGTGAAACGTAGTTAAAATAATTAATAATCACAATGCTGAAATTAGGCTACTAAAATTAAACTGAATAAATAATGAAAACAATTCAACATAAAACATTGCAATAAAAAACATTTAGGCTACATCAATGAGGCTTTCGAACAGCATACAGAGGGTAGCTCAGTGGTTAACGCAACACCTCGAGATTCAAGGAGCTTCAATCGACCCGAGATCGAATCTCAGTGTAGCATACATGTTTTTAACCGATGTTGGCCGACAGCGTTTATATTTTACCACCTTGATGCTTAAATAGGTAACTGTTTATAACTGTTTACTTATTTAAAGTCAAGAGTTTTGTTTAATTATCATTACAACATACATTTGCTACATTCCAGTAGAACCGCAGCCGCTGCACAAACGACAAAAACTGATGAAGGAAGATTGTCAGCCGATTGCATCAGAAAATGAAACTGAAGAAGCTCGTCTTTAGTCTGCTAAATTATTGTGTAATGTAAAAGAACACTTAAATTACTTAAGTTTGAAACCAAGTTCGAACATTTCAAGGTTTAAATAAAGTGTCGGGACAGTTTTTTTTTTTTTTTTTTTTTAAACAGGATTGCATCGAGTTTAGAGTTTATTTCTTTTGCGATGCAAAATAAGAAACACTAGGCTAATCTTATTCTTGCGACATTTTAAATTTGTATTGCCAAAGAAATTACAGCTAAATTAAACAATTAAAACAAACGAATTGTTTGTACAAAATTGTACAAAACGAAAATTGTCCAAAGCAACATAGCCTAATTAAATTAAAAACATGCGTTTTTCTTTGCCTCTCTCGCGCTGGATCTCTTTTTAGCAAGTTTATTTAGTCTCCCTCGCTGCGCGCGCCGGGTCTCTCCATATGAAAGAGGAACATTAACACCTTTGTCCAGCAACTGTCCCTCCAACCCCCCACAGGCTATCGGAGTCTGAGGCTGACTTAACACAAAGAGAAGTCGCAATTCACACTTAAATCGCTATTCTAGACAGTGTTGATAATGAAGGAATTAAATGATTTAAGTTACATGTAGACTAGTGATATTTCTGTCATAAAAGTGTATTACTAAATATTTCATTATTTCAATAATTGATTAAATAAAACTGGTTTGGGCCTGCCTTTTCCAAGCAAAACTAAATATAATCTGAAAAAACGCATGTTAATGTGTTGTCATGAACAAAAAACTCAATATTATTCTACAGGGATCTTTGGATCCTTAACCAGGCATGCAATTAATTAAGTTTTTTTTTTTTTTGTAGCTATTATTCAAATAAATATCGAACCACGGTGCTTCGTGGTAATGCTGCTAAATTAAATAACATTTATAGAATAATTATGAACTTAAATGAAACAGTATCGCAACATTTCGACAAATAAATTATTTGATCTGTTTTTACATTTTAATTCAGGGCGATTTAGCCTACAAAATGGAGCGAGATTTTCACCCTTGTCTTGTCATTTTCTCATTGGGAAGCGCTTACATTGAGTATAGATCCTCTGTACCTCTCGTTTTCATATGGATTACATAATCAGATAACATTTATTAGCCTAAATATTTAGACATTTAAAGACTTTGGACATAGCCGATTTCTTATCGTGACTGAGCTGAATCGGCTTTTGGTTCATTTTTGTGACGCGCAGTTCCCGGAGACAGAGACGACAGATATAAACTGTTGTCGTTAGCCTAATAATATGAATACAAGTTTACAGTTTTGAACGATGTAAGCTACTCTACTCTTATCTGTATGACCAAAAAATTACGGAGTCGCCTATTAAGTTATTTTAGCTGTAATGAGAAAAATAAATTGCCAGAATAAAACCCGACTTTAGAAAAATGCATAGGGCCACTCGGCGTGGTGTGCCAAAACACTTATAAACTTCAATATTTCATTCAAAATAATCTCAAAACGCTTTGAGAAATTTGAAAAACCGTGCATGCATTAGGCCACTGGAACTAATGAACAACTGAAACGCTGGTTTTGATTTTATTGTTTGTCGTTTAAACGTGCCTGTTGCATATCTCTATTTTATATATTTAATATGGTCTATTGGTGAAGTAGCCTAGCATTGATTAGCTACTCTGGAGGGAGGGGTGTGGGGATTAAAATAATTCAGCAGAAGCAGGGATGTTTAGACCAGAAGGAAATCCCCGTCCCCCCTGGCAAATCACACTTTACTTAAAACCATTTTTTTTTAAACTCTAGGTTGTAGGGAATCAAAAAAAAAAAAAAAAAAAAAAAAAAAATATATATATATATATATATATATATATATATATATATATATAGCCTATATATAAAATACATTTTTTTAACAGAACTGCTTTTGAAATTACGATTGGTAGCCTATTATTATACAGATGCAAAGTCGTTCTGTTGGATTTGTTCCTTAGTGTAAAATGGAAATGCATGGTAATTTTATTTGATAAATATAAGCAAAAAACTGTATGGTGTAACAGAGTTTTAGAGCTAGACAAATCTCTCTGCATTAATGAATATAAAATTTACAGTAGACCATGATTGATCGGGATTCGAACCCATGTCATCTTGATGGTCGAACCGTAAGTTCTACCGCTCGGCTATGAATTTACTCACTGAGAATTTCCCAAACTTTCTCACATGAGCGAGAAAACGTTTTGTCGTTAGCCTGTGAGTGTAGGCCTATAGCCTACTGCATGAATAAAAGTAGACCTTTTACAGTTTTAAAAGATGATATCTTATCTGTATGACCAACAATTACGGAGTAGGCTTTAGCCTATTAAGTTCTTAGCTGTTATGAGAAAAATAAATTCAAATGAACGCGCCGCCGCGCTTGTCAAACTCTAGTTCAACATGCCAGAATTAAGCCAGATTTTAGAATAATGCATAGCGCCACTCGGCGTGGTGTGCCAAAATATCCTAATTATAAACTTCACTATTTCATTCAAAACCATCTCAAAACGCTTTGTGACATTTTAAAAAGCCGTGAAATTATTAAGGCCACTGGAACCAGGATTGTAACTGAAACGCGCTGCATGTCTCAATACAGGAGCAGAAGCGCTGGTTCAGATTGTATTGTTTGTTGTTTAAACGTGCATGTTGCATATTTAAAAATATTTGTTAAAAATAAATGTTTGTTGTAGGCTTATTTGGAAATGACCATAACTTGTAGTATTTCATCCTTACTGTTAATTGCCCCACTTACGTTTTGCTAAATGTCCCTTTGCGCCACCTGGCGGTCATTTCGCGAACTACTTTGAAATGCGACTGGTTTATTTTTACGGCGGTGGATTTGCCGCGGCGGTAATAGGCATTCTGGTTGACTACCTACTGTACTTTAGTAAACGTTATTTTTACATGTACACATACAAACTATATTGCTATAGCCCACTGAGATTTCTTCTAATCGCGATATACTGTCTGTAATGACAACATTTCGTTGACTAATTTTGGATAGATTATAAAGTTTTTACTATAAAATAGACATCAAATAAGCTTTAATTAGACAGTTTCTGCTCATATGTAAAATATATAGGATGTTTTGTCACAGATAAACTAATCAATTGTTATAGTGTTTGTTCCAATGCAAGCTATATCAAAAAAATTAATCCTTAACTTTGAAATATGTATGATAAAATCTATTGCCTACTTTAAAAAATAATACTTTATAAGACATTTATGGAAAAAGACAATTTTATTTTCAAGATGTTTCCAACTCAAACTTTGAACCAATTCTGCAGAATTGCCCATACAACCTATTTGACCAGGATTTGTTTCCAGGTATGACTAAAAATGTGCTTTTGGCTTTCATTTATATTTTGATTGTTTGTATACATATATATATATATATATATTTATATATTTATTTATGTATTTATTGTCCTTGCATTCTTTCTTGTGTGACACCCCTGAATGAAAGGCTCATTATTATACAGGGTAATTGTCTGCTCAGGTGAGAACCACTTAATTATTCATGATAGGGGTTGGGCCGTTCACGCCCATCCGCATATTGCCTTTGCAAACAAAAAAATGTTTTTCACAATTTAAAACAATCTATTGTTTTATGTGAATGATTAGACAGGATGATTTTCAGATCATTTTGAAGCCTAAACTCTAGGCGACAAGATCCATTAGTCAAAACTCTTGTGGACACATATTTAGTGTGTGTTTTGTGGCCTTATTTCAGAAACTTTATTTTTTTGTTTTTTCAATAACCATGCATAAACAATATTCTCTCAAAAATACAAACATGTACAAACATGTTGCTAACATATTATGGTAGCCCTGTTTGTGCTAAATAGAGTGTAATTACACCAGTGCCATTAATATGTTTCTAAGCAACTGAAAAAAGCACAAATGTCAAGGCATGTCAAAACATCTCAAGGACCCCAAAAACACCTCAGACCTCAGAGGGTTAAAGTGGTGTGTAAGTGTGGTTCGGTGCATGTGTGTGTATCTTTTCTCACAGGCATTAACCCTCTGGGGTCTAAGGTGTTTTTGGGGTCCTTGAGATGTTTTGACATGCCCTGACATTTGTGCTTTTTTCAGTTGCTTATAAATATATTAATGGCACAGGTGAAATTACACTCTATTTAGCACAAACAGGGCTACCATAATATGTGAGCAACATGTATGTACATGTTTGTATTTTTGAGAGAATATTGTTTATGGATGGTTATTGAAAAAACTAAAAATTAAAGTTTCTGAAATAAGGCCACAAAACACATGCTAAATATGTGTCCACAAGACTTTTGACTAATGGATGTTGCCGCCTAGAGTTTTTGCTTCAAAATGATCTGAAAATCATCCTGCCTAATCATTCACATAAAACAACAAATTGTTTTAAATTGTGAAAAACATTTTTTTTGTTTGGAAAGGCAATATGCGTGGAGGCATGAACGGCCCAACCCCCTCATGTATAATTAGGTGGTTCTCACCTGAGAAGACAAAGACCCGCATAATAATGAGCCTTTCATTCAGGTGTGTCACACAAGAAAGAATGCGAAGACAATATATATACATATATACATATATATATATATATATATACACACACACACATATATATATATATTGTGACAGCATGAGAGGTTCAGGATCTTTAGTGTGTGCAAGTTCCCAGTAAACACCACTTCAACAGTCTCTTCCGTATGTAGGTGTGTTTAATAATTAACAAAAGGGTTTACAACTTAAATCTCTTCAGCTCAAAAGTAACTTAATCTTCTTTGTTTCACAGAGGTATGTGTCCTTTCTCCAGCCACACACACACACACACACACACACACACCAATCAACAGTTTCTTACACCCACTATTAGAGCCTGCTGCTCGTCTCATTAGCTGCAGCTGTACTCTCAGGCAGCCTGGGTTTTGTAGTCCTTAACAGACGGCCGTCTTGCTCCAGCCATCTGAGGGCAATGTATCTGCCCTCTAGAACACGCCCTCTCGTGATGCCACAATATATATATATATATATATATATATATATATATATATATATATATAATATTATATTATATTATATTATATAATCAAAATATAAATGAAAGTCAAAAGCACATTTTTAGTCATACCTGGAAACAAATCCTGTTCAAATAGGCTATATGGACCATTCTAAAGAATTGGTTCAAAGTTAGAGTTGGAAACATCTTGAAAAGAAAATTGTATTTTTCCATAAATCTCTTATAAAGTATTATTTTTTAAAGTAGGCCGATACATTTTATCATACATATTTCAAAGTTAAGGATTCATTATTTTGATATAGCCTAGCTTGCATTGGAACAAACACTATAACAGTTGATTCGTTTATTTTTGTGTCACGCCCGGCTTTGCCGTGCTGGGTGTGCTCACTCCACCAATTATAGAATAATGTTTGGGCCGTTTCTCTCCCTCCAGTCTGAAGGGGGAGCTGTTTGTTTTCGGTCCATCTGACAGCAGCTGATGGGCGGGACTGTTTAAAAACCTCTCCTGCCAGTTGTTTGATCTGCTCTAGGCTGTGCGTCTCCTAACCCTAACTCTGGCGGCAGCACCATCCTACTCCTTTTTGTTTGTTTGCATTACACATAGTCTGCATTTAACTGATTTGCACTACACTTTGGATTAGTTTTCTCTTGTTTCTCATTTACTGACTTTATGTATTTATTGATTTTAATTATGATTTCATTGTATAATTTAATGTTTAAATAAACTGTTTTTGATTTAACTGAACAAACAGTGTGGTCTCCCCTATGTCATTGCTACTGTGAGCCAGGTAGTCGTGACATTTGACAAAACATACTACATATTTAACATATGAGCAGAAACTCTCTAACAAAAGCTTATTTGATGTCTATTTTAGAGTAAAAACTTTATAATTGATCCAAAACTAGTCAACGAAATGTTGTCATTACAGACACTTTTCTATATTGCGATTAGAACAAATCTCAGTAGGCTCGAGAGTGAATGAACGCACAGATGCGATGTACATCTGTAAACAACATTGCGCGTCTGTGCCATTCATTCATTCACACACAGACACGCAATTCATATGTAAACAGTCTTTGTGCAGTTTACAGACACTATTCAATAACACGATTAGAACAAAGCACTTAAGAATAAACTTACTTCATCAGCTGGATCCATGCTCCTTGAAATGAAACTATACCAGCACTTCTGAGGTAACTTTTTTGGATGTTTTATCCAGCTGATGTGGGCGTTTTCTTGGCTTGCCTCAACATTTGTGTTTGAATAGCGCGCACTCTCAGTGGGCGTGGTCACATTAACACGTCATAAGCTATAATTAGCTGAGAGGAAAAAGAATGACATCTCTCTCTTTTCATACAGATTACATAAACTGAGAATAGTTGTTTTTTATATAAATTACTTCATTTAAAAGAGAATTTCAGCTTCATAAAAAAAAATCTCTCGTGTCTCTGTGACAAGTATTTACTGAGTTACAGTTCATTTTTCGGACGCGTTTCAGAATGAACTTCACTGACAGAGAGAAGGTAAAACGCGCATCATGTTTATTTTTCATTACTTGACAAAAAGCACAACACTGTTTTTATTGTGAGTATACACAAAAAAACAGACACTTAACAGGATCGAATGATGTATAACACTTATATGTAAGATCAAAATCAGCAGAGTATTTTGAGTCTCTTTTGCACTTATAAGAAAAAAAGTAAGCTGATCACGCCGGCGTGATTGCCGACCCCAGAGGGTTAAAACAAGTCAAAATGAGGCTCAGTAGTGTGTGTGGCCTCCAAGTGCCTGTATGACCTCCCCACAACGCCTGGGCATGCTCCTGATGAGGTGGCGGATGGTCTCCTGAGGGATCTCCTCTCAGACCTGGACTCCACGGCGTCTCCAGACTCTGTCACGTCTGTCACATGTGCTCAGTGTCAACCTGCTTTCATCTGTGAAGAGCACAGGGCGCCAGTGCCGCATTTGCCAATCTTGGTGTTCTCTGACAAATGCCAAACGTCCTGCACAGTGTTGGCTGTAAGCACAACCCCCACCTGTGGATGTCGGGCCCTCATACCATCCTCATGGAGTCTGTTTCTGACCGTTTGAGCAGACACATGCACATTTGTGGCCTGCTGGAGGTCATTTTGCAGGGCTCTGGCAGTGCTCCTCCTGCACCTCCTTGCACAAAGGCGGAGGTAGCGCTCCTGGTCCTGGGTTGTTGCCATAGTTGCCAAGTCCGCTTATAATATGCGACTTTGGGCTTTTTTTTTTAGTAAGTCGCGTTAAAACAGCACGGATTGCGGGTTGCGTTTTTTGGGGCTTTTTTATATGGTTGCTTGTTAGGAAAATCTGACAAGCAACTTTGTTTTCTTTACATCTATGGTCACGGTTGCCGTTTTCTCAATCTCCAATACATTGATTGACACTGTCAGCTCACAGCTATAGCCAATAAGTGCAATGATATAAGTGCTGTGGCGTAATTCGTCAAAACATTCCGCCGAATCCGCCCCCTTATTGGAGAAAAATCCTGTTCAACGTGCAGTCAGTCGCGCGTGCTGTAATCCAAGCTATGATAGACGTTGGGGAGATGATGGACAGTGCAGGGGAGAAGAGGGATGACCTTCTTTTGGAAGATAAATTTGTAATTTTTACAATGTTTTTGTAACATATTAATTATCACAGGCTTTAATAAAATAAATAAAAAACTAGTCCATACTAGACTAACATAAGATACACATGGGTCAAATTTATTTTATTAAGCTAAATATATTTACATCTCCCCACCTTTTCCTGCTTGTCTTTTTGTCCTTTTCCATCTCTCCAAACCTTTTTTAAATCCTTTTTTTCCTAATCCGTTTAAGTTATTCTTTTTTTCTAATATAGGAGTGGTTTCAGTTTAATATGTTGCAGGCTCATTTATTGGTAATAAAAAATAAATGATAATGCTGAAACTAAATAATCTAATAATATTGGGCTTGTTTTGGGCTTGTTTTTGAAGCTACAGTTGCTTATTTGTCTCGCGAGAGTTGGCAACTCTGGTTGTTGCCCTCCTACGGCCTCCTCCACATCTCCAGATGTACTGGCCTGTCTCCTTGTAGTGCCTCCATGCTCTGGACACTACGCCGACAGACACAGCAAACCTTCTTGCCACAGCTCACATTGATGTGCCATCCTGGATGAGCTGCACAACCTGAGACATTTGTGTGGGTTGTAGACTCCGTCTCATGCTACCACTAGGGTGAAAGCACCGCCAGCATTAAAAAGTGACCAAAACATCAGCCAGGAAGCATAGGAACTGAGAGGTGGTCTGTGGTCACCACCTGCAGAACCACTCCTTTATTGGGGGTGTCTTGCTAATTGCCTATAATTTCCACCTGTTGTCTATTCCATTTGCACAACAGCATGTGAAATTGATTGTCAATCAGTGTTGCTTCCAAAGTGGACAGTTTGATTTCACAGAAGTGTGATTGACTTGGAGTTACGTACTGGGTTAATTTGCAGGGTTGTAATAAGAGTCATTGCACACAAGCAATTTTCAATGACTGTTGGGAATATAAAAAGAATAATGGGAATAGTTTTGGATGGAAGTATAAACAATGGGTTAAGGAATGTGGTCTGGAAAATGTAGTTATTTGTCCCAATATGCCATTAAAAGGGGTATTAGTGTGGAATATTCCTGAACCTAATGTTGAAATGAGACTGATGGAGGATCGGGAGAAGGCAGAAGGAAGATATACTAATAGTTATGAAATCAATGGTTTTATGAGAGAAATGTTTTATTCTTGTATACATATCTATACAGATGGATCTAAAGACCCAGTCAAACAAAAAGTGGGAGTAGGAGTATAAATTTGAGACTACAATAAGTTTAAGGTTGAGTGACAAAATGTCTGTATATTCAACAGAACTTACTGCTATTCGTTCGGGTCACATGACTTTACTGTAGCTTTGCGCCACCATCTTTACGACCGACGGTCTCAGTAATGCCTGCAATATGTTGTGCAGTTGGCTGCAACAACGGCCGAAAGAGGAACCCCGAACTGGTATTTTATTCTATACCAAAAGAAAAGGATAGAAGAAAGACGTGGTTAGCTGTCTTAGGCTGCATAGATTAGGTCAGCCGGAACTGGGAACACTTCACTTAAATCTTGATATACTCGTTACATCATAAGAAGAATGGCATCTACGCTAATATTAGTGTCTTTGTTTATCCCGAGGTTTTCCCGCAGCCTGCCGGATCCAGGCCGTATCCAGATCTGATGAAGGAGCTTTGCCTGGACCCGATGACAATGCAGTGCTGAAGTGTCAACTATCCCCTCCCTATGGAGGATCCCTTTCCCACTCTACAGATAAAGCGTTGTTGAAAATCCGGCTCGCGTACCCCGAAGTGATAAAATAAAACAAAATTCTGTATCAAAATTTATAAAAGACAAGTAGTTTGTTTAGGCATGGGTTGTATGGAATTACAAACCTGCGCACATATTTTCAAAAGTAAATAACTATAGAATCAATTCTGAATGCGCATGTGAACGCCGTCAGCGTTAATCACAGGTTCGTGTTTAAAGTCTGTTTAGAGAGAACGGCGTCGTCTTAGTGGCCACTAATTTAATAACAAATGATCATTTTAATGGAGGTGAATCAATCAAAACTAACTTTAGCTGGAAATAACATTATTCAAGAACCGCTATAAAGCCAAAACTATCTCTGTTAACTTAAATTATTTGTTTATCTCTGTAAAGCTGCTTTGGAACAATCCATTGTTAAAAGCACTATATAAATGAAGATGACTTGACTTGACTTGACTGTCAGGGGGGTCTAGGCACTCTCCGTTGGCTTGCGAGCTGGAAAAAACAAACTCTAGTCAGGCCAATCACATCGTGTATAGAGGTGGGCGGGCTGTGGCTGCTGCTGCTGGGAACAGCACTGGAATCATTCTTAAAAAAGGAAGTTTTCGGAGAAGTTTTTAAGGAAGTTCGGAGTTTTGCCGACCGGATAACGGCAAAGATTTAATGTGCGGAATGCTTTTCAGAGAAGGCATTTAGCACAATTCACACCCAGCGGTAATTCAGGAAAATAATATATCCGAATGCTCCACGATACTATGGTCTTCCGACCTTTTACCATCTTGTCGATTTATTTTGATTAGTATGTGTAGTAGACATGAAAGAGTTAATGTTTTTGATTGTCACGTGATCCTGGTGGCGGGTCACGGGATTGCGTGGGAATGTGAATATTAGTCACCTGTTCACTGATTAAGTTAGGTGAGAGGGAATGAGCAGGGGCGATGTATTCTTTGTTGACCACTAAACTTTGTACCATCAAGAAACATCAGCCAGCAATAAAGAATTGCTAGTAGTGATGGCAAGATGAGGCTTCCTGAACCACTGAGACCTCGCAGGCCATTGCTTCAACCAAAGGTTCATTACTCGAAGCTTCATTCAGCATTGCTCACTAGTGACACCTAGCTATTGTGCAAAGAAATTGCAGGCAAATTAATTCATTCTGAACCAATGACCCGCCCCTCTCCCGCAATGTTTTATTTATTTATCTTCTTCTAAATATGAGTTAATGTCTCTGTAACCTTTCATTTGCAATAATAAAGAGATCTGTGCAGACATTTGTCCATTGCCTGGGTATGAAATAAAACGTGTATATTTCTCTGTCTGCATTGTACAGAGACTGTCACACACACAGTTAATTAATTATTCCAAAAAATATTGGATAGGGACAGTATGAACAACAAAAGTGACTGTGTTGAGTGCAGTGCTTATGGTGGAGGGACTCGAGGAAGTGTAATAAAGTAAACTGCAGTAAACACTGCAGTAAACACTGCAGTTTGGGGTGGATGGAGGAAGGATTGCAATAGATTTTTATTGAGAAAATGAATTTTTTGAAGTGTTGGGGTCTAGACAATTCCTCTTCTTGGACAAAACCTCACCAGCCTTGGAAAAATATCCTTTCACAAGGAACAGAGGATGCAGGGGAACATAAAATGTCAGTGCCAGCGGGTATAAATGAAGATACTGATGCTTCTGTTGAGCCCAGACAGGGGAGGATTTCCTCTTTCTTGCTGGCTCCATTACCATGAAAAAGGAAGATGTCATAAAAAGCAAACAAATCCAAAAGGGCAATCCAAATTAAAAAGCAGTCCAGTCCAGATACAAGAATCTAAGCTACCAAAAATCCAAAGCAATCCAAATAATCGTATCTAATTAATATAACAAGACTATAATATAGCTACAATAATTAATAATAACAATTATTCATTATTATTAATAATTATTCTAACCTGATAAAGTGTAATAATATACAGCCCTAACACATATATGACACAATAACGACAATGAGATTTCTCTAGCTCTGACTCAGACACACTACACCTGCTTCTACTACTCCTGCAACAGCCACGAGGTGGCGCGAGTTTCGAAGCCCCTTTATCCAGAAGCGACACTCAGACCGAACCGATGACGTATCCACACAAACCGAGGCCTCGTTTGTCATTAGTCACGTGATTTTCACGTTAACAACACAAGCCTCGAATCGCGGCTTCATCTGGCACGCCCATTTTTTCTCGACACAAGCTCCGATGCCTCGGTTCAAATGTCACATCACTAATTGCTAGTAAAAGGTCATTTGCCTCATCGATATTTGTATTTATGTGTCACACAAGTGCATAAGTCCCTGTCTTAGTCTCTCAGCGGTTTCATCATTGGATTCAAGCTGCTATATTATGTCAACAAAGAACATTTTCAGCGGACGCGCTAAACGGATTAAGTTCACATCGCAGACGGAGGATTCTGCTCCATTAAAAGGAAAGGAATTCTACAGCCATTGTAGAAGTTGAAACGCCAGCGAAACTTGATCAGCAAAGCTCCGAAGAGAAGCAAGGAAACTATCACCACATAGGTAAGCCTGTTGGGCTTTGTTCTAATCAGCTGTGCAGAATTGGATTGCGTGCAGATTGAATTGTGTTCATCGCTATCTATCCATTGGGGATGATCCATTGGGGGTGTTATTGTTTGTTGTTTGGCTTCAGTTGATTTTGCACAGAGCTCTGGTGTTTAAAGCTTATCGTTGGTGATCAGTTTGTGTTGAAAAATAATGTCGCGATGTTTAAGGCGTTTGTTTACGTGTTTCTGACGCTGTGATGTTGGAGGATTTGAATGATTATACGAACATTGTTGACTAGAAAACTCAAACATGAGTGAAGTGAGTCTTGATGACGTCACTAGCTTTGAAAAGGATTGCGGTAAAAGAGAAACTAAACTTACTGCAAAGGCCTTGGCGAACAAAATTGAAAATTTGCAAATGAAACGGAAATCAAATGTAAACAAAATTAAGAGCCAGATACCAGAGATGAAAATCTGCTGAAGAGAAAGGAAAATACCTCCCGGATGCAAATTCAGTTTAAAACTCTTGTTCAGCTTTGTGAAAATGCCAGCAAGATGCATGACATGGTGATTCCTTTACTTCCTAAAGACAGTGGTGGACAGTAACGAAGTAAATGTAATTCGTTACTGTACTTAAGTAGTTTTTTTGCGTATCTGTACTTTACTCAAGTATTTAAATTTTGGGAGACTTTTACTTTAACTCCACTACATTTCAAAGTCAAATATCTTACTTTTTACCCTACTACATTTTCAAAATCAGTCGTTCCTTTTTATTTATGAGTGGATAAAAACGTAACTGGTCAAACGAGCCACCAATCACAGTACAGCGCGCGCTATCTTTTGAACTTGCCTTGGCGCTATCTAGTAGGTGCGAACCAGAGCCGGTAAATATGAGAGTTGCGAACATAGATGGTTGTGACACTGTCACAGTGACAGTGATCTCGCCGCCGCGCGGTTACGTTATTCGTGTAGCTCTCAATAGTCCCAAACAAATCGCGTTGACAATGGTTTTAAGCGGGACAGAGAGCAGCAGCTATTATTGCAGCAAGCACATCACAATCTTGAAGCACAATCTCTGTCTCGCGTGCGCGCTCGCTCTAGATTCCAGGAGATTTTAACTATTTTTCGGCATAACTACTCGATCACGAGTGGCTCAACAACAGGTACATAGATAAACTCATCTTCCAGGCATTTGACCGACCAGGTTGACACTTCATGCGTGAGAAATCGGGGGTGTGGCGTGAGAGCGTGTGAAAGCAATCAAATGCGTGTGTCTCACGGCCAATGCGTGAGAGTTGGCAGCTCTGATATACTGTAAATATCAGACTAATTAATGTAATTTCATTAATATATTGGTGTGCCAAGAGTGACATTAGTCTTTACTTAGACTGAGTTAAGCAAGAGTCTTGTGACGAATTATAATAGGACACCATAAAAAAATCATACTTAAGTACATACTTGGATACTTAAGTACATTTGAAGGCAAATACTTTTGTACTTTTACTCAAGTGAATGTTTAAAGGCAGCACTTCTACTTTTACTTGAGTAATATTTTACCTTGAGTATCTTTACTTTTACTCAAGTACATGGTATGTGCACTTCGTCCACCACTGCCTAAAGATGAACAGGAAAAACAAACTGAATGGTTTTGGAGTATTATGAAATACAGCAACACATTTAAAGAAGCTGTTCAACATTGGTTGAGTGAACCAGAAGGATCATTGGAGAATGTTATGTCTGTTCAGTCTTGTGCTGGTGCAATGCAGGAAGAGTTTCCCAATCCTCAAGTGCTAGATCATGCGTCATCCATCGTTACATCAGACAATGTGGAGAATGATATGGCTGTTCAGTCTTGTGCTGGTGCAATACAGGAAGAGTTTCCCAATCCTCAAGTGCTAGATCATGCATCATTTTTACAAGATGACATCAAACCAACTGACAGTGTATCAAATGTGGGGAGTATATTATCCAAAATTCAAAGCTCAACAACAGAAAAAAGATCTGTGGCATCATCTACTTCTTCTGTACGTCTCAAAGCAGAGGCTGAGTTGGCAGCATTAAGGGCACAACAAACATTCTTGAAGGATAAGCATGAGCTGGAGGATCAAGAGGAACAGCTACGGAAAAAGAAAGAACAACTTAATTTGCATGGAGAAATTGCAATTTAAATGGCCAAACTGAATGTTTTGAAATCTCAGAGTGTGTCAAGCAGTAAATCTGACCGTTCAGGAAGGAAACATTCCAATTTAAAGAATGAACAAAAGAAAACACAAAGTCTGAATGCCAGTGCTAAATCATTTGTTCCTCCAAAGCTTCTAAGAGAAAAAAGATCAATGCATGAGTGTATGAGTGTACAACCGGTATTCTCACAGCCTCATCCAGTGAAACAACACCCATCTAGATACCAAACAGTGGGGCAGAGATAACAAGGAAATGTCTTAAATTCCCATTATAAATCCAACGATGGAGAGCAAAATAACATATTGGGAATAATGAGAAAGCAAAATGAAATAACAACACTATTGTTAAAACAGCAATGTTTATCATCCTTGCCCAAGAAAGATCTTAATGTGTTTGATGGTTATCCATTACAGTACCATACATTCATGAGAGCTTTCAAAAATAGCGTTAAAAGTAAGACAGATAATGACAGTGATTGCCTGTACTATCTTGAACAGTATACTGTCGGTTTTCCAAGGGATTTGATACAGAGTTGCCAGCATATTGATCCACAAAGAGGATACATTAGAGCCAAAACTTTGTTGCAGGAACATTTTGGCAATGAACAGAAGGTTGCATCTGCTTATATTAATAAAGCTCTTTCATGGCATCAAATTAAAGCTGAAGATGTGAATGCTTTGCAAGAATTCAGTCTTTTTCTTAGAGGCTGTGGTAACGTCGTGGAGGAAGTGGAGTATATGTATGATCTGGACATGCCTGCCAATATGATGATAATCATAAAGAAATTGCCCTACAGACTCTGGGATAAATGGAGAACAGTGGCTTGTGAACTACAAGAAAGACACAGACGCAGAGTTTCCTTCATTGATATCGTTAATTTTTTAGAACATCAAGTCAAAGTTGTAACAGACCCAGTATTTGGAAACATACAGGATGTTCCTGTAGCAACTAATAAAGATGTGAAGAGACCAAAATCACAATTTCGACCTGGAATAAAAGGAACCAGCTTTGCCACCACAGTGGTCGCTGCGAGCAAAGAAAATGAATCTGAAAATACAGCATAGAAAAAGGTTGGATTTGATATGAAAGAATGTTTCTGCTGTAGAGGTGCACACACATTGGGTATGTGTCCTCAGTTGGGAAAACAATCCCAAAAAGAGAAGATTGGCTTCTTGAAAGAAAATGGAATTTGTTTTGGGTGTTTGTGTATTGGGCACATCAGCAAAGAGTGCAAAAAACGTCTTTATTGTGATGTTTGTGGTCTTAGACATCCTATTTTTCTGCATATCTTTCCCAAAGTAAAGGGAACCGATATAACTGAGAAGAAAGCAAAAATGGCAGTGGATGATGTCTTAGTATCTAGTGGTCTTACTGGGGCTGGTGATCATGATTGTAAACTCCCGATTGTGCCTGTACAGATCAAGGCCAAAAAAGGCAGCAAAATTGTCACCACTTATGCCTTTTTAGATCAAGGGAGCACTGCTGTGTTTTGTACGGAGAGTTTAATGAGAAGACTCAACCTCACAGGAAACAAAGTGCGGATACTTCTACGAACTATGGGGCAAGAGAAGGTTGTAAGTAGTCATGTTTTATCTGAACTGGAGGTAGCTGGCTTGAATGGTCACAACTTTTGTGAATTACATCAAGTTTATACACAGGAAAGTATGCCTGTTCATAAAGGGAATATACCGAGAGGAAGAGATCTTCACAGATGGCCCCATTTAAAGAGTGTTAATTTACCTGAGATTAAGGCAGGGACTGAGCTGCTGAAAGGGACCAATGTTCCTAAAGCTTTGGAACCATTGGAGGTAATCCGCAGCGTAAATGATGGACCCTATGCAATCAGGACAATGTTGGGATGGACTGTGAATGGCCCACTCTCTGGAGACAGCAATAACCAAATGGATTGTGCTCAGCTAGAAGTCACTGTCAACAGAAATTCAGTTATGAATTTGGAAGACTTATGGCAACAGCAGTTTAAAATGGACTTCCCAGAATGTTGCCAAGATGAATAAACTGGCTATTCAAAAGAAGATAAAAAATTCATGGAAATGGTGACGCATTCGATCAAACTTGTTGATGGGCATTATGAAATTGGTTTACCTCTGAGAAAGAGAGTTCAAATGCCAAACAATCTAAAAGTTGTGGAACAACGTGCCTTTCATCTAAAGAAGAGACTTCAAAAGGATTCAGGTTTTTTTGCTGACTATAAAGCCTTTGTGAAGGATATGGTCTCCAAAGGTTATGCAGAGCAAGTACCAGCAGAGGATATGACACATAGTGATGGAAAGATCTGGTACATCCCACATCATGGTGTCTACCATCCTACTAAGAAAAAAATCCGTGTGGTATTTGATTGTGGAGCAAGTTTTCAGCGAACATCACTTAATGCTGAACTCTTGCAAGGACCAGACCTTACCAGCTCACTCATTGGGGTGATAAATAGATTCCGAAAGGAACCAGTGGTAATCATGGCAGATGTTGAATCAATGTTCCATCAAGTAAGAGTGCCAGCTGATGATGTTGATTTGTTAAGGTTTCTTTGGTGGCCAGATGGGGACTTAAGTCAAGATCCAGTTGACTTTAGGATGCGGGTACACCTCTTTGGAGCAACATCATCTCCTAGCTGCGCAAACTTTGCACTTAGGAAATGTGCACAAGATCATAAAAAGCAGTTCAACAGGGAAACAGTGGATAAAATCTTACATTCCTTTTATGTTGATGATTGTTTGGTTTCAGTTACTTCAGTTGAACAAGCGATAACTTTTTACCAGGAGCTTGTATCCATATGTTCCAAGGGTGGATTTAGGCTCACAAAATGGATGAGCAACAGGCGTCAAGTGCTAGACGCAATACCAGAGGATCAAAGAGGAAAGACAGTGAAAGACTTGAGTATGGATTGGGATTCTCCATCAGTTGAGAGAGTGTTGGGAGTGCAGTGGTGCATTCAGTCTGACGTATTCAAATTGAAGATTGCAATCAAAGACAGACCTCTGACCAGAAGAGGAATCCTTTCCATGATTGGTTCCATCTACGATCCGTTGGGAATTGTGAGTCCTGTAGTGTTGTCTGCAAAAAAATCTTGCAAGATATCTGCAAAGGAGATTCAGGTTGGGATGATGTCTTGCCTGAATTGGTCGTTAAAAAATGGACCACATGGCTCCAAGAACTTCACCATCTGGAAAGTTTTGTGCTTCCCAGATGTTTAAAACCTCCCAACTTTGGTGACATCACGAATGCACAGTTGCATCATTTTTCTGATGCGAGCCAGGATGGATATGGAACTGTGACATACTTGCTTCTACACAACATGCATTCTCAAGTACATTGTGCTTTTATCATGTTAAAATCAAGAGTAGCACCAATCAAGTCTGTTACCATCCCTCGTATGGAGCTCATTGCTGCCACCATGGCAAGCCGAATGGATGTGTTATGGAAGAAAGAACGTCCCGGGTTACGTATGTAACCCTAGTTCCCCGAAGGGACGGACGCTGCGTGTAATCGCAGTGGGAACGCCCTCCAGCGTGACGCATCTGAAGCATGAATGAAATCAGTCAATGGAGAGATGGAGCGTCACAGCAAGTGACGTCATCGACCAGGAAGCTATATATATCCCCTGAATACACAAGCCGCCAGTTTTTAATGTTACTGAAGCAAGCGACCCAAGGGGATGCCGGGAGTATGGCAGGACACGCAGCGTCCGTCCCTTCGGGGAACTAGGGTTACATACGTAACCCGGGACGTTCCCCGAAGGGACTACCGCTGCGTGTAATCGCAGTGGGAACGCAATACCCACATCCCCATACGACCAAATCCCCGTCATGTGTCATTAGGAGACATAAACCGACGAGAGAACCTGAGCCCCGGGAGTGGAGCTAAGATCAAGGGAATAAAATCTAACGAAAGTGTGCGGTGAGGACCAGCCTGCCGCATCACAAACGTCCTGAAAAGAAGCTCCTGAAAGAAGAGCTGTAGAGTCAAGTCAAGTCAAGTCAAATATATTTATAGAGCGCTTTTCACAATACAGATTGTATCAAAGCTGCTTCACAGTATCAATCAAAACAACTTAACAATGTTTGTTTATTACTGGAAAAAAAAAGACATCCAAGTTTGGTAGAGCTGATCAATGGTATGATTGGTTAATTAATTTGAATATCCCCAAGGCAGCCATACTCCTGGTGGAATGAGCCCTTACAGCCAAAGGTGAAGGCTGATGGGCCGAACCGTAAGCAAGCGAGATGGCCTCGACCACCCACTTGCTCATCCTTTGCTTAGATGCAGGACACCCTTTCTTAGGATGTACCATCGCGTCCAACCCTAGTGGGGCTGGCAGGCTGAGAGAGAACCACAGTGGACAGTGTGATGTCTCTCGGGAAGCAAATAGGTCTACCTCGGCACGACCGAAATGTTCCCATAGGAGCTCCACCACCTCGGGGTGAAGACTCCATTCCCCGGGCCTCGGCCCCTGCCTCGACAGGATGTCTGCCCCCTGATTTAAATACCCCGGGAGATAAATAGCTCTCTTTTTGTTAAGAGAAATAATTTTCCCCTGGGACCATAGAAGGATCTGACGTCCCAGTTTGTAAAGTGGGCGAGAACGCAGACCCCCCTGATGGTTGATATAAGAGACCACCGATGTGTTGTCTGTCCGGACAAGAACATAGTGGCCCTTTAGGTCTGGGAGGAAATGTTTCAGAGCCTGAAACACTGCCAACATCTCTAGACAATTTATGTGCCATAGACGGTGATGGTCCTCCCACAGACCCTGAGCTGGGCGACCACTCATGATCGCCCCCCACCCCGTGAGAGAGGCATCTGTCATTAGCATAACGCGACGACAAGGAGCTCCCAACACAGGGCCTTGGGACAGAAACCGAGGATCTTTCCACATAACCAGGGTGCGATGACACCGTCGCGAACTCATGATCATGCGAAGCGGATTTCCCCTCGGGGAGAATCCCCTGGTTCTGAGCCACCACTGTAACGGTCTCATGTGCAGGAGGCCAAAAGGTATCACGTTGGACGCAGCTGCCATGAGACCTAACAGTCTCTGGAACTGTTTTACATATATATATATATATATATATATATATATATATATATATATATATATATATAGTGATAAACTCCTGACAGAACAGACAAACACAATCGAAAGATTTCAGACACACACAGAGAGGCTGAAGTAACAAAAAACTGGCGGCTTGTGTATTCAGGGGATATTTATAGCTTCCTGGTCGATGACGTCACTTGCTGTGACGCTCCATCTCACCATTGACTGATTTCATTCATGCTTCAGACGCGTCACGCTGGAGGGCGTTCCCACTGCGATTACACGCAGCGGTAGTCCCTGAAGGGGAACTGCATCTGCGGCTGCAGCTTCTACCAGCCACAACTCTAAGTAAATGCAAGAACCTTAACAGACATCACACTTACCAGTGCAATCGCAAGGGAGAATAACCTTAATGAACTCCTATCCTCCAAAACCACCTATCCTAATCTACCCACTATCACATTCCTGGTAACCTTCCAATCCTTCATTACCCATAATCCTCGGTGATCCAGCCGTCCCGTTATCGTTTTCCAGCAGTGTCGTTTCCGCCCGACTCAATATTTTATTTCGGGAGAGGTTCACCACCGTCCCATGTCCTCGCCTGGCTGGGTGCCCCTCCTTTCCTAGTTTAAATAGTCCAGCCAATGTTTCATCATAGCTTGGCCTGTTGCCCCCGTCCAGTGGATTAAATCAGAAGTTGTTCTAAAGTCTCGGCCCGGAAGGGCAGGGGATACCCTTGCCAGTATTGGTGATATGAATATTAATTTGTTGGATAGCCTCAATCTCGCTTTTGAGGAGGTATCTATGGTAATTGAGAAGTGGTATCCAGATTTTTGCATTCGGAAATGTGTTTTACGCCGCTCGTAGAGATTTTTTGATCCAGGAACCCACACCCACCATTGAAACGGAGCTCCTATCATTAAGTCCAAATGAAATTATGACCTTGGTGACACAATCCGAAGTTGGAGTTTTATTCCGAATTATTTCATGGGCATGTAACAACCTTGCTCCCGGATAACAAATCACCTGAATCCTCCTGTCCCACATCCTTGGAAACCGGCCCATGTTTGAGTCTCCAATCAACAGGATAGGTCTTCTTGGGCGTAGGAACCAGTTCCTAAGCTTAGCGCCCCCATGTTCTTGTCTTTCAAAGTCCTGAATATCCTCATCCACTCGTTTTCCCTCATTTTCATTCTTTTCCCCGTCATTACCATCATCATCATCATCATCATCATCATCATTCTCATCATCATCCTCATCTTCGTTATTGTACTCGTCTGCTCTCTTACGTTTCTTCAGTATAGGAACCCCGTAAGTCCTCTGAATTCCACTAGTACCTGCTTCCTCATTCTTCGTACTATAATTAACACCTTCGTCCTGCTTTTTATTCTCCCTTCCTTTCTGTTCTCTATCCATTGTCTTCCTCTTAGTATTCCTCTCCAGAAGGGCCAGAGATCCCCCACTGTCTGCCCCCTCATCCTGTGTAATCCAGATTATGTCATCCATGTCCTCCTCTTCGTTATTTACTGGATTCCCATCTTGCATACTCTGATGTCCGCTACTGGACACTACCTCATCAAGTGTGAGCCAGATCGCCTCATTTTCTCCTGTCTCTCCAGAAGCCAGTAATCCTGAAGTCCCTGTCTTCTCTTTTTGTCCCTCGTTGAACAGTGGTCTATTGCCCTCCGTATGGTAAGTGGGCCGTACCGTGCTGTTACCAGCAACTGTCCACAGTTGTCTGATGTCCTGTTTTGCTACAATACAGCTTTAATTTAGAAGGATGTCCTGTTACTTTATCCACTACAGTAAAAGACCTGGGTGTTATACTAGACCGCAACTTGTCTTTCAAAAATCATATTTCATATGTTACAAGAACAGCCTTTTTCCACCTTAGAAACATTGCTAAGCTACGTAACATGCTATCTGTTTCTGATGCAGAAAAGTTAGTTCATGCATTCATGACCTCGAGACTAGATTACTGTGATGCTTTATTAGCTGGTTGTCCTGCATCCTCAATAAACAAGCTACAGTTAGTTCAAAATGCAGCCGCTAGAGTTCTTACTAGGTCAAGAAAATATGATCATAGAACACCAATTTTATCATCTCTACACTGGTTACCTATTAAGTACCGTATAAATTACAAAGTATTACTACTGACCTATAAAGCCCTAAATGGTCTAGCTCCTGTGTATTTAATGGACCTTCTATCGCCCTACAATCCATCGCGTTCTTTAAGATCACTAAATTCGAGGCTTCTGGTCATTCCTAGGATATCTAAGTCCACTAAAGGAGGGAGGGCGTTCTCACATTTAGCTCCTAAACTCTGGAATAGCTTTCCTGATATTGTTCGAGGCTCAGACTCGCTGTCCCAGTTTAAAACTAGATTAAAGACGCATCTCTTTAGCCAAGCATTCACATAATGCTTACCTTTTATACCACTGTTAAATCAGATCGAATGCATTAACATTATGAACAGCACCTATGCTAATTATTTCCCATCGGCTTTTCTGCTGTTATCTCGGGACGAAATAGCATTCGTCAGCTCCAGTTTGTATCCAGCCTCTCACAGAGACTTCAGATGCCCCAACACATGAGATGACCAAACGCATGTGAAGAGACGACTCAACGCCGGCGATATGTTATGCCCTAAATTAATACATGATTAACTAACTGTATTTTTCTATGTACATTTCTGAAATGCACTCTCTGTAAAGCTGCTTTGAAACAATATGTATTGTGAAAAGCGCTATACAAATAAATTGGAATTGAAAATTGAATTGAATTACCTGTAGCAGATCTATACAGGTGGAGCTGGGGTTTCTGAAAGAGCGCTGCACTTTTAAGGCAAATGCTACCCAAATATTTGAAGGTTGAGCAGCGAGCTCATTGGCTACTGACAAGGCAGTAGCCAATGAGCTGCGCCCTATAGATAATGATGTGATTATGAGCGGGTTAGTTGAAGGACCTATTAGTAGTGATGGCAATTTCAAAACAATGCTTCATGAAGCTTCAAAACCTTTACATTCGAAACGTTTCAAAACTTCAATGGTTCACCGCTGCGGGCGATGAGCTCTGAGAACCAATGAACAAGTCAAGTCAAGTCATCTTCATTTATATAGCGCTTTTAGCAATGGATTGTTTCAAAGCAGCTTTACAGAGATAAACATATAATTTAAGGTAACAGATTGTTTTGGCATTATAGCGGTTCTTGAATAATGTTATTTCCAGCTAAAGTTAACTTTGATTGATTCACCTCCGTCGAAATGATCAGACTTTTAAACGCGAACCTGTGATTAACGCTGACGGCGTTCACATTCTCATTCAGAATTGATTCTATAGTTATGTGCTTTTTAAAATATGTGCGCAGGTTTATAATTCATACAACCCAGCCTAAACAAACTACTTTTCTTGGCTATAAATTTTGATACAGAATTTTGTTTTATTTTATCACTTCGGGGTACGCAAGCCAGAATTCACAACGCTTCATCTGTAGAGTGGGAAAGGGATCCTCCATAGGGAGAGGATAGTGGACACTTCAGCACTGCATTGTCATCGGGTCCAGGCGGATCTCCTTCGTCAGATCTGGACACGGCCTAGATCCGGCCTGCGGGAAAACCTCGGGATAAACAAAGACACTAATATTAGCGTAGATGCCATTCTTCTTATGATGTAGCGAGTACATCAAGATTTAAGGGAAGTGTTCCCAGTTCCGGCTGACCTAATCTATGCAGCCTAACATTGAATTTATAGAAGTCTATAGTGTGTTATGTGTATGCTAGGTCAAAGAGATGTGTTTTTAGTCTAGCTTTGAACTGACAGAGTGTGTCTGCTTCCCGGACAATGGTAGGAAGACTGTTCCAAAGTTTTGGTGCTAAATAGGAAAAGGATCTACCGCCTGCAGTCGATTTAGATATTCTAGGTATTATCAACTGGTCGGAATTCTAGGTATTATCAACTGGCCGAAACAAGTATCTGTGGGTTTTATCTGATCTCTGGTCAGTTTTATACATTTGTAGACGATTTAATTAGACATTAGTATAATTAAAATGAATAATGGTATAGTCTCTTATTGGCCTGTTTAGCTGAACCATTCATAGAAAAAACTAAACAAACCCTGACAATTAATAAAAGAACATATAGACACTTGATAATCTTATTAGATGATTAGATGATTACATTTGATAGATTTTACTTTAAATAAAAAAAAATGCAATAGATTTGCAAAAGGTGTTTTTATGCAGGTTTGGCCACTAGGGGTCACCGTAGAGATGGGTGTCGGATTGTTTCGAAGCCTCGACACAAAACGGGACATTTCATTCAACTGTTGATTCGGTGTTCCACGAAACCTCGATCTGCCCACCACTACCTATTAGCCTGCGTCATCTAGAGTTTCATGCCAGAACTTTGTATTTCTGTCATGACAACTCTCGGAGTGATTGGCACGGTAATGGGTATGACAATGTTGTATGTTTGGTCTTGGTGGAATAGATCTGCTACGCTGCTGCTGCGGCAGAGCACGTGTACGGGACTTGCTACTGCCAATACATACATTACGCTACTGTGAGCAAGTAAGACATGCTCCTGTTGTACAATATAGCGTACATGAATTACCCCCCAACAGAGCAGGTGACATGATATTTTACAATACTATACAAGCCGAGTGTACTGTACGTTAGAAAATCCCCCACCCCAGCATATCTACCGCCAAAACATACATACTGCTGCTCCTCTGAAGAGCCATATACATGTGTATGTTATCTATGTGTGCCTGGCCCTTTAGGTTTGAGAATGAGAAATGGGGCATATGCTTGTTCTAGGCGGACTAGTCTGCCTACGCAGTATTCCCCCAGCAGATCTAGCCATTAGACATGTGGGCTGCCATGAGGTGCATATAAGGCACGTGAAGCATCTTGCAGTTTAGCTCTATGTGTACTAGTGTACCCCCTTTTTTATTTAAGGGGTGTCCCTAGTGACTTACCAATGTGGTGTTCTACATATGTGCCTACATACCAGTGTATGCGTGCCACTAAACTAAGTAGTTTGGGCCGTAAGGCATAGACTATGTGTGCTTGGGCTACCCCGCCGAATGGCTTAACTCTAGGGGCCAATGACTGTGTGCCTGAGCAAAAAGGCTCAAACATATCCAATTAGAACAGGCATCATGTGTGGTTTTAACAAATGATAACGCATTGCAGGCTAACAGAGATGAGAAAAGAAACCCCCCACAACCAACTGAGCCAATAGTATGATAATTTAGCATCGTTTGATAATCATCATTAGCCCTATTCGCACGGGATAAGTATTACCTGGTGACCTCTAGTCATTTGTAATAATTGCGGAGGTTGTCTGTGATCTTAATCCCATGTGAACCGCCCATGTCTGTAATTTCCCCAGCAAATTACCTACCATATTTCACCGAACACCGAGCTCCTGTGATAGTATTAGTCCCGTGTGAATTGGCATCTCTGTGATTTGTCGCGGTCATTTATAATTTTTTCAAGGTTTTTGTTTCCTGTGCACTTTTTTATCCATCTTTCGCGAAGAATGGAGGCTGCGTTGGAGTGTTTTGATAGTATTTTGGGTGCTGGGTCATATCCGTATACACCATACAACTATACAATTTGCAGAAAGAGAAAGCTGAAAACCATAAGAAGAGCACAAACAAAAAAAAATGATTAGATGGAGATGGATGACATGTATAGCAGCATGCGGTAAGGAACATTCTTCTGTTTATGATATATCATACAGCTAGACCTATAATAACGACAAACCATTTCCAAACAATAGCTTATTGACATCATATCTGGGAGATAAGTCAGTAAATTCGAGGAAAATCACAGGCTTTGCTTATCCCGTGTGAATGCGCCACACGAAATTCAGATGTGGGGGGGTAATTTCAAATTCACACGAGGTCCCCAGATAATACTAATCCCGTGCGAATAGGGCTATTGTCAAACCCTCTATACTCCTATTTGTAAATGTGGAGGTAATTTGGACATCGGATGAATAATGGAGCATGACTAACGTATTCAGCTGGACCCAGCCCGAACACGTATAAGTAAATGAAAACATCTCCCTGGAAAAGTGTTGTGGGAAGTTGGTAAATAAAGTGATAAAATCCCAGTTAAATGGGTATACATTTTCTCATGAACATTTTCTCATGTCCGCTATGCTTAGTCGCAGTAACCTCACGTAAAAGGCTTGCTGCTGCTGTATCTTAATACGTATCTCTGCTGCTGTACGCTAGTATTTTACTCCTGCATCAAATGCAAGACTGTAAAACACATTTCTTAAACAAATAAGGTATGTTTAATGTTTCAAAAATTAAGCAAAGGTTCAAATTTTAAACATTATTGCCCAGAACCCAGAGTTCCCAAAATCTAGTGATGGTGCTTAACCCTTTCACGCATAGTGGTCACTACAGTGGACAGCTATTTAAAAAGCATTTTCTTGCATTTGCAAGGGTTTGGATGGCAAAGTTGCACATCAATCTCTTCCGTGGACCCTGGTGCATCAAATGTGTCGGTATAGCAATATAGCAATTTCTTCACCTTATAAACGATTAAAGGCATTAGATAAATGTAAAAGCAAAAAGTCTATGAGAGCCTGGATAAAGTTAGTACTGTAGGTGTATTGAAGTAGAACTGGCACCTTTTCCTCTGTTTGACACTTATAGGTCTTATTAGTCAAGTCAAGTCAAGTCACCTTTATTTATATAGCGCTTTTTACAATACAGATTGTATCAGAGCGCTTCACAGTGATAACATGAAAACAATATAACAAAGTTTGTTTCTAAAAGATATTGCGTCAACGTCCACCTTAAGTAAGGCAGATCAATAATATTATTGAATATTAAATGTCCCCAACTAAGCAAGCCAAAAGCCAAGGCAACAGTGGCAAGGAACCAAAACTCCATCAGGGACAGAATGGAGAAAAAAACCTTGGGAGAAACCAGACTCAGTCGGGGGGCCAGTTCTCCTCTGGCCAACGAAGGAACAGTGCATGATTCGGGCAGCATTACAAGTCAGATTGGATCGGAACATTTAGAGTATTTTTTGGAAGTCCAAGTATGCACGCCGGTCTTAAGACGAGTTGTTGAGGATCAGTGCCGTCCACCATAGAGAGTCCATATCGCCCGTGTTGAGTCGTCACTTCATAGGCTTTGTGATTGGAGCATCTGAAGTCTCCGTGAGAGGCTGGATACAAACTGGAGCTGACGAACGCCATTTTCTCGGGACTCGCGTCCCGAGATAACAGCAGAAAAGCAAAGGGAAAATAATTAGCGTAGCTGCTGTTCATAATGATGATTTCCATAACACAGGCGTAAATGACAAAACATGAAGACAGTGACTCTTGCGTCCCAAAATCACCCCCCTCCGTCCCCCACTCAACTCAGCCCAGCTTACTGACCTATACGTCCCTACTGCTGCTGAGACCTAACCACAATCTCACAATCTCTCCGCAACCCAACCATACGCGCCAACCCGTTGACTAAGGCTGTCGAGCCCCACTGGTGCGTTAAAGCAGTTTCAGTGGACAACGGTTCCGTATGGCATACTACCTACCGCAACACAATATCTGCCCAACCACCCGTCATTCACGCAATATACACAGGAACGTAATGACTGCAAATATTATGCAACCTATACAGATAACCTACAGTCTCTTCAAGTTTTATAGTATTAAATGCATTTGATCTGATTCAGCAGTATTATAAAAGGTAAGCATTATGTAAATGCTTGGCTGAAGAGATGCGTCTTTAATCTAGTTTTGAACTGGGACAGCGAGTCAGAGCCTCGAACAATATCAGGAAGGCTATTCCAGAGTTTAGGAGCTAAATGTGAGAACGCCCTCCCTCCTTTAGTGGACTTAGATATCCTAGGAATGACTAGAAGCCTCGAATTTAGTGATCTTAAAGAACGCGATGGATTATAGGGCGATAGAAGGTCCATTAAATACACAGGAGCTAAACCATTTAGGGCTTTATAGGTCAGTAGTAGTACTTTGTAATTGATACGGAACTTGATAGGTAACCAGTGTAGAGATGATAAAATTGGTGTTATATGATCATATTTTCTTGACCTAGTAAGAACTCTAGCGGCTGCATTTTGCACTAACTGTAGCTTGTTTATTGAAGATGCAGGACAACCAGCTAATAAAGCATTACAGTAATCTAGTCTCGAGGTCATGAATGCATGAACTAACTTTTCTGCATCAGAAACAGATAGCATGTTACGTAATTTAGCAATGTTTCTAAGATGGAAAAAGGCTGTTCTTGTAACATATGAAATATGATTTTCGAAAGACAAGTTGTGGTCTAGTATAACTCCCAGGTCTTTTACTGTAGAGGATAAAGTAACAGGACATCCTTCTATATTAAAGTTGTATTGTAAGTGGTTTTGTGGATAGTTTTTTGGACCAACAAGTAATACCTCCGTTTTTTCTGGATTTAGTAGCAGGAAATTATGCGTCATCCAGCATTTTATATCTTTAAGACACTCTGTCAATTTTGACGAGTTAGTATTTTCATCTGGTCGTGATGAAATATATAATTGAGTGTCATCAGCATAACAGTGGAAATTAATTCCATGTTTTCTTATAATATTGCCAAGTGGCAGCATATATATTGAGAATAGCAGAGGGCCTAACACCGATCCTTGCGGCACTCCATAGTCTACTGACGTTATCTTCGATTTTTCCCCATTTAAACAAACAAAATGGTAACGGTCTGATAAATACGATCTAAACCAGCTTAATGCCTGTCCCTGAACACCAGTGTAGTTTTGTAGTCGATCCAAGAGTATTTTATGATCTATAGTGTCAAACGCAGCACTAAGATCGAGTAGAACTAATATTGAGATACAGCCTTGGTCAGAAGCTAAAAGTAAATCATTTGTAATTTTAACTAGCGCAGTTTCTGTGCTATGATGCGGTCTGAATCCTGACTGAAATTTTTCATATATCTCATTTTCTTGCATGAAAGAGCACAATTGAGCGGACACAGTCTTTTCTAGTATTTTAGACATAAATGGAAGATTTGAAATCGGTCTGTAATTTGCTAAGTTATTCGGATCTAATTGCGGTTTCTTAATGAGAGGTTTTATAACTGCCAGCTTGAATATTTTTGGAACATGACCTAAAGATAAAGACGAGTTAATAATATTAAGAAGAGGCTCTTCCACTATAGGTAACACTTCTTTCAGAAATTTAGTTGGTATTGGATCTAATAAACATGTTGTTGGTTTAGATGCAATGATAAGTTTATTTAGCTCTTCCTGTCCTATAGTTGTAAAGCGGTGTAGTTGTTCTTGAGGGGCGATAATTGAGGCTGAATCATAAGACACCATAGAGGATTGTACATTTACAATTGTGTTTCGGATGCTTTCTATTTTCTCATTGAAGTAGTTCATAAAATCATTACAGCTATACTGTAACGGAATAATTTGCTCGGGTGATGTCTGTTTATTTGTTAGTCTAGCCACGGTGTTAAATAAAAACCTTGGATTATTTTGGTTATTTTCTATTAGTTTGCTGAGATGCTCAGCCCTGGCTGCTTTTAGAGCTTTTTTATAACGTGACATACTGTCTTTCCACGCGATTCTAAAGACCTCTAAATTAGTTTGTTTCCATTTACGCTCTAGGTTACGAGTTTCTCTCTTGATAGCATGCGTAGCACTGTTGTACCATGGTGCTTTAGTTTTCTCTCTAACCTTTTTTGATCTAATTGGTGCAACAATATCTAATGTACTAGAGAAAATGGTGCTCAAACTGCTGGTCATTTCCTCTAGTTCATCTGTTTGTTTGGGTTCACTGAGCAGCAGAGATAGATCAGGTAAGCTATTTGAGAATCTATCTATAGTGGTCGGAAGGATTGTTCTGCCTGGTCTATAACGTGGCGCAACATGACAAATTTCAGCAGTGCGTATTATACAAGTTACCATGTGATGATCGGTGAGATCGTCACTTTGCGGTATCATATCTATATCGGTTAGATTGGTTCCATATGATATAATTAAATCTAGTGTATGATTTAGACGATGAGTGGGACCACTGACATTCTGCTTGACCCCAAAGGAGTTTAATAAATCTGTAAACGCAGTCCCTAACGCATCATTTGTGTTATCTACGTGTATGTTAAAATCTCCAACAATTATTGCTTTATCGGCATTGACCAATAGATCTGAGAGAAAGTCTGCAAACTCTTTTAGGAAATCAGCATATGGTCCTGGAGGTCTATATACAGTAGCCAAGGCTAGAGATAATAGGGATTTATTTCTTACATCTAAGAGCGTAACGTTTAGCACAAGTACTTCAAACGAGTTAAACCTGTGACCTGTTTTCTGAGTAACATTAATAATATCTCTATAGATTGTTGCAACACCGCCGCCACGACCGATCAGACGGGGCTCATGCTTATAACAGTATCCTGGCGGGGTAGACTCATTTAGACCGAAATACTCGTTTGGTTTAAGCCAGGTTTCAGTAAGGCAAAGTACATCGAAGCTATTATCTGTGACCATTTCATTTACAATAACCGCCTTAGGTGTGAGCGATCTAATGTTTAGAAGACCTAGTTTTAGAAATTGTTTTTGTTCACTGATATTTAGATTTTCAGGTTTAATTACAATAAGATTTTTCCTAGATCCTACAGTGGATTTATTATTTGGCCTCACTAAACGAGGGATAGACACAGTTTCTATATAATATTCTACACTACTTATATCAATTAAATTGGCACAGCAAAGACTGTGATTTGGAATTTGATTTTCTAGTCATACGGTGTGTAACGTCTTGGAGATGTTGTCCGACAGAACAGCCGCTCCGAATCTGCTGGGGTGCAGGCCATCAGCACGGTAGAGCCTAGGTCGCTCCCAGAACAGATTCCAATTATTTACAAAGGGTAGTTTTTGTTCATTACACAATGACATTAACCATTCATTTAGTGCAAATAATCTACTGAACCTTTCCTGTCCTTGTCGGTACGTGGGAAGCGGTCCAGACACGATGATCGTTGCCTCAGGCGCTGTGCTGCGTACCGTCTCGATCGGGCTCCTGTAGTCCTTCTTCAGAACCTCCGTCTGCCGCAGCCTGATATCGTTTGTTCCAGCGTGAAGCACCACAGCTCCGACGCGCTCTTCACCGTTCAGGATCTCGGGAACCTGTGCGGCGACATCAAGAACACGAGCACCAGGAAGGCAGTGAGTGCGCACCTTACCCTTACCTGAGGTAGCACGGACATGACGGACCATGGAAGTGCCGATGATCACGGCGTCGTCGCGTTCCGACTCGCGAAGAGGGGAGAAGCGGTTCCGGGTGGAGATCTCGAAGACCGGGAGGGGCGGAGAGGTTCTTGCTCTGGTCCTGGCTCGTGTCTTCCGCTGTGGGATCACCCAGGGTCCATGGTGTTGGGTTGGTGCCGGAGTGAATGATGCCAGAGATGATCGCGTCCTCCTGGGCAGAGAAACGCACGGAGTAGACGAAGTCGGAGTCAAAAAGTTACTAACCACTGACTTGTGTGCATCGGCGCGTGACGTTTCAAGCGCTGATCGCCGATCCCGCAGCTCGGCTTGCCTCTCTAGCAGACCACGGATCTGTTTCTCCACCGATTCAAGCTCCAATCGTACCGAAATCAGTTCGAATGTGTCCTCACCTGCACTCAGAGGTAGCGTTAGACACACATCTGATATGTTCGCCATAACAGATGAACAGTAGATTAGTAGTGATACTACCAATATCACTAGTAATTTAGGACTGAAATGCCGGATATAACCTGTATCCTTTTAGTGAAACGGGTGTAAAATCGGACGGTCAATAGGCGCGAGGCCACGCGTGAAATGCTAGCGGACTAAAGGCTAGTAGCCGAGATTCGCAAAGTTGGGTCTAAGTAGCGATATCAAAGCAATCCGATTGTTTTTTTATAAGGAATAGTATCGAGAATAAGTTCCCATGATATAAAAATAGAAAGTGCTTGTTTATAAATGAGTGGTAAAGAAGAAAATCAAGGATTAATGAATTGATTCGACGGAGCTTTCAAACACAAACACCGACTGCTCGCGCATGCGTAAAGGGATACTTATTAAGGGATACAGTTGTTCACTTTTGTTGGGAATGCCACAACTGTCACATGCCTGTCCTGTCTTGTGTTGCACATGGGTGTTTGTTATGTTGTGCCATGTGCTGTTGTGATTGTTGATCCCTCCCCCTCGTTACCTGATTAGTGTTTGAGTTGTTCCACCTGTCCCCTCTTGATTTGTTCCCTTTTTAAGTCTCCTCTTGTATGCAGTCTTTGTCGATTCGTTGTCATACGTCTGTCCAGTTCCTGGTTGATGTTCTTATGTTCAGAGTCAGTGTTGGTTTCATGTTCATTTATTATGTTTTCCCCCTCGTGGGTTTTTGATTTGTGTTTGTACTGGTTTTGTTATTAAATCCTCCTTGTTTTTGCACTTGAGTTCTCTTCCCATTTTTGTACTTGTGGCGTGACAGAACGAACCGACCCCTTTGAGAACTCAGCAGCATGGAGGATTTTTGCTGGAGGTATATGGATGACGACGACTTGGATTGCCCAGATTACATCATTTCCACATTTGGATCAACCCAATTCTCTCCAATCGGCGGTGTCAGAAGGACTCTGCCAAACCTGGGTTCCAGCGGGGGGTTTTCGGACTTCTCTTCCCCAGCCAAAGAGCGGGGGAGGATAGATTTTCGGGGGACCCGCCAGGTAATTTTTCGTGGGACCCGGGGAGGTTGTAAAGGAGGAGGAGGTGGTCAAGAGGAGGGTCAACGTCACTCTCCATCCTGGCCCCCCTTCGATCCTGGACCGGTGGAAGGCATTTCTTGGCCGGCTTCTCGCCGTCATGGACGGAGGAGGAGGAGACGCCCGTCTGCCCAGCGAGAGACGGTTCACGTCCCGTCTGCCCAGCGAGAGACCGCTCACGTCCCGGCTGCCCAGCGAGAGACGGCTCACGTCCCGTCTGCCCAGCGAGAGACCGCTCACATCCCATCTGCCCAGCGAGAGACCGCTCACGTCCCGTCTGCCCAGCGAGAGACCGCTCACGTCCCGTCTGCCCAGCGAGAGACCGCTCACGTCCCGTCTGCCCAGCGAGAGACCGCTCACGTCCCGTCTGCCCAGCGAGAGACCGCTCACGTCCCGTCTGCACCGCTCACGTCCCGTCTGCCCAGCGAGAGACCGCTCACGTCCCGTCTGCCCAGCGAGAGACCGCTCACGTCCCGTCTGCCCAGCGAGAGACCGCTCACGTCCCGTCTGCCCAGCGAGAGACCGCTCACGTCCCGTCTGCCCAGCGAGAGACAGAGCCAGAGATCCCCTTTGGCGTGGCCGCCAAAGTTGTGACGGACTATCTGGAGCGTCTGACTCGGATCTTGGAGAGGCCGGTCTCTGCTATGCCTGTTCCAGAGGCAGAGCCTATGCCTGTTCCTGAGCCCGGAGGCAGAACCAGTGCCTGTTCCTGAGCCGGAGGCAGAGCCAGTGCCTGTTCCTGAGCCGGAGGCAGAGCCAGTGCCTGTTCCAGAGCTGGAGCTCATGTCGGTTCCGGACCCAGTGTCTGTGTTTGTGTCTGTCCTTGTGACTGTTTCTGTTCTAGTGTCTGTTCCTGCGCCGGAGGCAGAGCCAGTGCCTGTTCTTGAGCCGGAGGCGGAGGCAGAGCCAGTGCCTGTTCCTGAGCCGGAGCCGGAGGCGGAGGCAGAGCCAGTGCCTGTTCCTGAGCCGGAGGCGGAGGCAGAGCCAGTGCCTGTTCCTGAGCCGGAGGCGGAGGCAGAGCCAGTGCCTGTTCCTGAGCCGGAGGCGGAGGCAGAGCCAGTGCCTGTTCCTGAGCCGGAGGCGGAGGCAGAGCCAGTGCCTGTTCCTGAGCCGGAGCCGGAGGCAGAGCCAGTGCCTGTTCCTGAGCCGGAGGCAGAGCCAGTGCCTGTTCCTGAGCCGGAGGCAGAGCCAGTGCCTGTTCCTGAGCCGGAGGCAGAGCCAGTGCCTATTCCTGTTCCTGAGCCGGAGGCAGAGCCAGTGCCTGTTCCGGAGCCGGAGGCAGAGCCAGTGCCTGTTCCTGAGCCGGAGCCGGAGGCAGAGCCAGTGCCTGTTCCTGAGCCGGAGCCGGAGGCAGAGCCAGTGCCTGTTCCTGAGCCGGAGCCGGAGGCAGAGCCAGTGCCTGTTCCTGAGCCGGAGCCGGAGGCAGAGCCAGTGCCTGTTCCTGAGCCGGAGCCGGAGGCGGAGGCAGAGCCAGTGCCTGTTCCTGAGCCGGAGGCAGAGCCAGAGCCAGTGCCTGTTCCTGAGCCGGAGGCAGAGCCAGAGCCAGTGCCTGTTCCTGAGCCGGAGCCAGAGCCAGTGCCTGTTCCTGAGCCGGAGGCAGAGCCAGAGCCAGTGCCTGTTCCTGAGCCGGAGGCAGAGCCAGAGCCAGAGCCAGAGCCAGTGCCTGTTCCTGAGCCGGAGGCAGAGCCAGAGCCAGTGCCTGTTCCTGAGCCGGAGGCAGAGCCAGAGCCAGTGCCTGTTCCTGAGCCGGATGCAGAGCCAGAGCCAGTGCCTGTTCCTGAGCCGGATGCAGAGCCAGAGCCAGTGCCTGTTCCTGAGCCGGAGGCAGAGCCAGAGCCAGTGCCTGTTCCTGAGCCGGAGGCAGAGCCAGAGTCAGAGCCAGTGCCTGTTCCTGAGCCGGAGGCAGAGCCAGTGCCTGTTCCTGAGCTAGAGCTCATGTCGGTTCAGGACCCAGTGTTTGTGTCTGTGTTTGTGTCTGTCTTTGTGACTGTGTCTGTCTTTGTGACTGTTTCTGTTCTAGTGTCTGTTCCCGAGCCGGTGTCTGTTCCCGAGCCGGTGTATGTTCCCGAAAGATCTGCTCCGCCCTGGCCGCCCGAGGGCTCTTCGCCGCCCTGGCCGCCCGAGGGCACTTCGCCGCCCTGGCCGCCCGATGGACTATATGTTTCGCCTTGGCCGGCCGATGGACTATATGTTTCTCCCTCACCGCCCTATGGACTCTGTGTTTCTCCCTGTTCGTCCGATGGACTCTGCGTTTCTTCCTCACCGCCCTATGGACTCTCTGTTTCGCCCTGGCCGCCCGATGTCCCTGTCCCTCCCGTCTCGCCCTGGTCTCTCCCTCCCATCCCGCCCTGGTCTGTCCCGCCCTGGTCTATCCCTTCAGTCCCTCCGATCAGTCCCTTCCGTTCCGCCTTGATGTTTCCTTCCTGCCCTGCCCTAGCCTGATGGAGCGTCTGGTAGCCGCTCCGTAGGGAGGGGGTTATTTCACATGCCTGTCCTGTCTTGTGTTGCACATGGGTGTTTGTTATGTTGTGCCATGTGCTGTTGTGATTGTTGATCCCTCCCCCTCGTTACCTGATTAGTGTTTGAGTTGTTCCACCTGTCCCCTCTTGATTTGTTCCCTTTTTAAGTCTCCTCTTGTATGCAGTCTTTGTCTGTTCGTTGTCATACGTCTTCCCAGTTCCTGGTTGATGTTCTTATGTTCAGAGTCAGTGTTGGTTTCATGTTCATTTATTATGTTTTCCCCCTCGTGGGTTTTTGATTTGTGTTTGTACTGTTTTTGTTATTAAATCCTCCTTGTTTTTGCACTTGAGTTCTCTTCCCATTTTTGTACTTGTGGCGTGACAACAACAAATGGCATCTTTTCCTGAAGTGCACGAAAAATGTCCCCATTATATCCCAGATTTCACAGTAGACACATAAAGGTCCTTGTGTGTTTGTCATTTTCAACCCCATCTTTAATAGGCTGTCCGCTAGACACCTTTTTACTCACAAATACATCTGTGGTTGAAAAACTGATCATCAAATCAAATTCTTCCTCCTGTACACTTGATCCTATTCCAGCATACCTTCGTAAAACTCTTTTGCCGTCACTTATTCAACCAATTACTCATATTATAAACAGATCTCTGCCTATGTTCCGCATGATCTGAAAGTAGCGGCCATCACTCCAATTCTAAAGAAATCCGGCCTCGACAATGCCATTCAGAACAATTATAGACCAGTATCGAACCTCCCTTTCGTTGGCAAGCTACTTGAGAAGGTAGTTGTGGCACAACTGCAGTCACACTTAGAGAAACAATCTTTTACTTAGAGAAACATAATCTTTTTGAACCACTTCAATCGGGTTTTCGTCCATATCATAGCACAGAAACGGCACTTTTAAAAGTGCTAAATGAATAGTATTCTATTAGTATTCTGTATTAGTATTCATAGTATTCTGGTTCTTCTTGATCTCAGTGCAGCATTTGACACTGTATGCCACCCTATACTTCTTTCTCGACTCTCGATCTGCAATATGTATCACTGGTGCGTAGGGTTGGGTACCGAAACGCGGTGCCAATAGGGAACCGGTTCCGACGTAAACGGTAGTAACCAGACCGAATAAGAACGAAAATTTCGGTGCCTGATATCGGTGCCTGAGTCTCTGTGTCATGAGGCGCACACACGCAAAGTCTCTCGCTCTCTCCCTCGTGCGCGCACTATACGGTTTGGAGCACAGTCTGTTCTGTCTCACATGCGCGCTCTTGCTCGCTCGCTCTAGATTCCGGGAGATTTTAATTAATTTGCGGGCATCAGGGAGCCGTTATCAATATGCGGGAGACTCCCGGAACGTCTGCTGATAGCGAGGGGATTAATGAAGATGCCGAAGACAAAACGCTCCAAGGTTTGGCTGCATTTCACGTGTAAAATTACGCGTCAGAGCGCCCTCTAGGTGATGGCGCGGGCGCCGCCTTCACGCTCTCTTACGTCGTCATATTATATATGCGCGCGCATCATCTGCTCCTCAGATTTCTCTGCCGAAAAAGGAAGCTTGTCGGCAGCGCGAGGAGTTTGGCAGCGAACGCAGCGTCTCGTTCTCTATTCAGAGAACATGGGTTACACCAGTAACCAGAGACGTTCTCTTTCATAGGTTTACTCAAAGCTGCGTAGCTAAGACGCAGTGGGAACGATATAACAAACTCGCCAAGCTAAGCCCTGCGTTACCAGTACAATGACCAGATAACTTACATGACTGGTTCAAGCAGACAAAACATGGGAACCTGTAGCCATGTCGATATTAGATTACCCTGGTTGTAATCTCTATTAATCTCCAGTATTATTACATTGTTTGATACAATATTGTTTTATTTGATATTATGTAAATGTGAATTTTTATTTTATATTGGTTTATTTATTATTACCATACGTTACTTGTATTTATATTGTTTAAAGATTTAAGTTACTATTGTGTCCAGTTTGGCCCTGTAAATAAAAGGGTATTATTTTTTGACAAAGTGTGAGCGGTTTCGTTTTCTTAAGTACCGTTTCAGGCACCGTTTAAGCACCGGAACCGTTTAAAAAATACCGAGTAGGTACTGGTATCGGATAAAACCCAACCGATACCCAACCCTACTGGTGCGGCTCTTCAGTGGTTAACTTCATATCTATCGGATAGACAGCAATTTGTTAAGATAGGTTAGAATCGATCACGTACCGTCACTATTTCTCATGGTGTTCCTCAAGGTTCTGTACTTGGTCCTCTTTTATTTCTCATTTATGTGCTACTACTAGGTCAGATCATCAGACGGCATGGTCTCAATTTTCATAGTTACGCTAATGATATTCAAATTTATTTCACGGTTAAACCCAACCCACTTTGTCCACCCACCCCATGTCCGATAACTTCCTACAGCTTAATGCTGGGAAAACTTAAAATCCTGTTGATTGGCCCTAAATCACAGAGCTTACCCGGGCATGACTTTTTCATTGATATTGATGGTGTCCAGATTAGGCCTTCAAAAACTGTGCGGATTCTGGGAGTTTTGTTCGATCCCTCGTTATGTTTTCACTCACACATCAGTCAGGTTGTTAAATCGTGCTTTCACTTGCGGAATATTGTTTGCATACGCCCCTCTCTTAACTTTGGAGATGTGGAAACTGTTATATATGCTTTTATAACCTCCAGATTGGACTACAGTAACTCCCTATATAGCGGCCTACCCACCAACGCTATACATCGCCTTCAAATGGTACAAAACTCTGCTGCTCGAGCCCTTACATCTAACAAAAAAACTACACATATCGCTCCTATCCTTTCCCAACTTCACTGGCTTCCTGTGGTCAATCGCATCCAGTTTAAACTGTTAATCTTAGTTTATAAAGCCTGTCATGGCCCTGCACCTAAATATCTCGCTGAGTTAGTGCAACCATATGTTCCTGCTCGGACCCTCAGATCCAGCAATGATAATCTGCTTGTTGTACCCAGGTATAGACTATCTACTGTGGGTGGAAGGGCTTTTAGTGTTGTCGGCCCTAAGCTGTGGAATAAGCTTCCATCTGATCTCCGTGCCAGCCCTAACCTATAGACCTTCAAATCTCAGCTTAAAACTCATATATTCACCATGCTCAGAAAATAACTGTTTTTCATTCTCTCTCTGTCCTCCACTTTTTCACTTCTTTATGTTACATGCTTTCTCTATCAAAATGTATGTTTTCTTTACCTATCTAATCTATTCATTATTGTTGTCTCCATTTGCTTTTCTGCTTGTTTAATTGTTATAACTAGCAGATTGCCTGTCTCTTGTCTGTCAACTGTTTGTATGATTTTGTGAAGCGACCTTGGGTTCTTGAAAGGCGCTATAAAAAATAATCATATTATTATTATATTATTATTATTATTTACACAAAGGTCGGTTCAGTGCTAGCTAGGCTGTAATTTCATTGCTAAGCTAATGACATTGACAAAGTTCATTTTTTTTTCAATAAAAATGACATCTTTGTCTCTTCCACAAATATCAAAATCTCTCACCCTGACTATTATTAGCAAAGAAAAACAATATATTTGCCATCTCATTGTAAAACGATTAGAAGTCTACATCCCATGTTTCCTCTGCTGTTTGCTGATGCCAGAGTTTAGTTCAGAGAGGAAAGCCTGTTCAGTACGCTAGAGAGTCTCAATGAAAGGCGGCATTACTGCTATTCAGCGGCATCACAACAGAAAACACAGAGCCTCATTAATGGCAGTTAATGTCTGCAAATTCACCAATCGTGACAGAATAAAAGTCATTGAAAACAAACAGAACACAACAAAATAAGATCATTAAAAGACCCATAATCTTGAATGTGATAAATATTACAAACATGACAGTATTGATGTTACTGTACAACTATGTGCATATGAATATATATATAATATATAAAATATAAAATAAATAAAATTCTCCACATATGTCAGCAGCTTTCCAGAAGTGTATATACCGTTCTTGTGATATTTGATGCTATGATTTCCTTCATTAGTGTGCCATCAGCTTAATGTCCAGTGCTGGTTCAGTAGATTATCACATAGCCATCAGTAAGCATGGCTTTGTTGCAAAAACAATGAAAATCCTTTTTTGTGCTGAGTAACACATTCCAAGTAAGCAGCTTTTTTATGTGTGTTACTTACATGAGTGCCATATTAACATCTAATTGACATTCTGTGGTGGAGGCTGTTTATATTGGAGCAAATTCTTTACAGGCCTTCAGTCCAGAACTTTTAATGAAGCTGTAGTTGTGAGTGCAGAGAGACAGAAGGGTGGAGCTGGTGATGAACACTCCTCTCGTGCAAACACTGCCGCTTCACTTCAAGCGCTTAGCCTCCGTTGTGCAGCTCAGTTCACGGTAAATCAAAATTCTGTCTTTTATTTGCTTATGATTTTCATGACTTATCACAGCATTAACATTGTTTGAGTTTTGCCTATTCATTTTTGGGATGCTTTCTCTTAGAAAAAAAGTTGATTTAAAAGAATGGAAGACCTACTGTGTGTCTTAATAAAATAATAAATTCTGCTATCACTGTTCCTAAAACAAAAGAAACAAATGTTTGTGAAAGTCACTGTATTGTTTGATGGTATAGGACTACAAGATGGATTTTTGGAGTGGCCGAGAGAAGGACCCGTTGAGAGTCAAATACAGCACTTTTCCTGGATGGCATTCTTCACATATGTAAGTTCATAGAAATATTTCATTGAAATGTTGAAAATATCACATTCTATGCGGTTGTCATCTTTTTTGAAAAAAAAAGAAAGAAAAGAAAGTCAAGACATTACACACAAGAATTGTATATTACATTGTGGTTCACAGTTGGCAACACTAAAGTAATCTGGCAGTAACCAAACCATTAAACCAGTTTACTCTGTTCTGAATCCCTACAGATGAATATGGGTAATAGATTTGTTTCATAATTACCTTCTAAATACTTTCATCCACTTTGCACACTAATATACATAAGATACTGTGTATGAACATAAAAAAACCTGTGGCAGAAAAAAGATTGATTTTAGAAGATGCTGACATGCACATTATTGTGATATCATATTTGTGATTGATTATGGTTATTATATTATTTAATATTTTATTTTACATTTCTTTTTACAATGTATTTGTGATAAGAATATAGGGTAAAAAAATTAAACTGTATTTAACATTAAATAATATTTATATGAGAATAAAAATATATAAATATATTTTAAATGAAATTAACAATGGTCTACTTGCACATGGCTTTATGAGCAATAACTATAAAGATTTAATAATCATTCAAACTTTATAGTCCAGTCATTTTAAGCCAAAATGGGGGTCAACCTAGAACAAATTGTAACAAGCAAACTCAACTGATTTTGTATCCTCAATATGTCAATATGAGAAAGGAAAAAAAAGTCCAGAAGAATCCCATTTGGGGAAAGTTTCGAAAAAGACCCAAATATAGCATATTCATACGCCTATTCATTATTTCTCTTACGTGAATAGGGTAAAATTTTTAATATTTAGATATCATCATGATAATTACTGAGTTGATTACTTATACAGTTTTTTTTTAATTGTTTGTTAACATGGGCTAACGGTGCATAATCTAATTACGTATGTGCTAATTTGCATAAACCTCATATCTAACAACACAACATATCTAAACATTGGGTATAGCCAGGTGAAAATGTCTTGTAGAATATTGTTGACATATAACAGTAATGTTATAGTTAAACAAATTGCTTCTGTTGCAATTTGTTCAACCTTTTTTCATAAAATGACTGGACTATTAAGAGAATAGCGCAATCCACACTAAAATTATAGCAAAAATTACACAGCGGAACATTATAGTTGGATTCACTTTCAGAGCTGATGAGCGACAAAAACATTGACAGCCGATCAAAATCCATATGACTTAAAAGCAATAATGTCCACAGAATATAACCGCAGTGAGATTAAAATTACAAACGCACATAACTATAGAATCAGTTCTTAATGTGAATGTGAACGTCATCAGTGTTTATCACAGGTTCGCGTTTAAAGTCTGTTTAAAGAGAACGGTGTCATCTTAACGGCCCCTAATTTAATAACAAATGATCATTTCGATGGAAGTGAATCAATCAAAACTAACTTTAGCTGGAAATAACATTATTCAAGAACCGCTATAAAGCCAAAACAATCTCTGTTACCTTAAATTATATGTTTATCTCTGTAAAGCTGCTTTGGAACAATCTACGTTGTTAAAAGCGCTATATAAATGAGGATGACTTGACTTGACTTGACTTCAGTATTTACAATAAACAGTAACAATATCTTCAGTTTAATGTAGTTGTGTGTCCCTCCAGGCCCAGGTTTGCCTATATCTGATCGCCTATCTGTACAAAAATCTATCTTTATTTACTTTTACTAAAATCTTGTCTTTAACCGAGTGACAACAATAGGCAAGCATAGTATTTTTAGACCAATAACACACAAAAAATGTCTTTTTTTTACACATTGTGCAGTCATTAAAGAATGGAAAAAGTATGTTAACTCTTAATATATTTAATAATTGAACAAATGGCTGACACACTTTAGACAGCTAAAATCTCCAAGGATGTTATATTTCTATATTATTACAGATTTCCATTTTTTTCGTTTGGAAATATGTTTTGAGCACATAAATTGCGTAAAACTGAGGGGAAAGAAACTGTTTTGGTAACAACAGCACAACCTACCAAGGGCTGGTCCACACAGAACGCATTTTGTGTTCCACTTTGCTACTTTTTAATTGTATTTTTTAAATGTAAACATCCACCAGACGGATGTCTTTAACCATTGTGCTGTGTTTTGTACATGATGAGCATCGTTTTAATGCCATATCAAGATAAAGGAAGATCAAGTTCAAAACGAATGTTAAAACCCTTCCTGGATTCATATAATTTTTGCACCCTGCACTGTAAATGTTTACACGGTATCTTTAAATTTGTCTATGCAGACTGTAATTGTCTATTGTTCTGACAAAGAACAACAACAGACCATATTTTATGACCAATTTATGGAGACATCAACTGACTTTTTCCTGCAACTTGTTTTCCTTAACAGATATCAGCGCAACCCTTCTACAGCCACTTACCTGCAACACCCGGCGAAGTATAACAGCTCAACTGGAGAGCAGAAAACATGGGTGACATTGGGGACAGGAACTAGCTGGAATATTCCTGACATTAAAAAGCAGACTGAGATATCAACTACAAAATTCCCTTCACAAAGCAAATTATCTCACAGAGAATTAACTGACTACACTGGTAAAGTTAGAAGAGAAAAACAGAGATCAAATATGGGGAGGTATAAAGAAAGACACATACATGAACAGGGTGAGGGGTGGGAAAGCACATGGCCAATAAACTGCAGAGGAACAAGAGAAAAATGTGGAACAAACCTTCAGAAAGAGCTACAAGCTTATGCCAATTGCTATCATCATTCACTTTCCAAAAAAACATCTGGTTTTGAGGATGGGGGGTGGAAATCCTCTAAGTGTGCTTCAGGCATAGAGAAAGAGTTGGGATGTGGGCAGTGGGTTGTTAGTGCAGAGACCAAAGAAAAATACCAGCCATCTATATTGACACCACACAAAAAAGACAAAACTGACCTGAGCAACAGAGAGAGGGAACAGTGGAGGAAATGGAGCACTTGTAATTCGAGAAATACAGAAAGTATTTTCCCACTAGTATCCTTTAGACAGCCTCCATCCTACACAGCACCACCGGCATACAGCTCCCCGAGGGATGGTGGCAAGCTGGCAGGAATACCGAAAGTTACCGCACAGGAGAGTATGGAAGCTTTTAGGGAGCAAACATTTGAAAGCAGGACAGTAAATAGTACAGATTCAACAGAAACACAATGTAATCCTTCAGCAAACAATGGACATTATTTAGAAAAAAATAACCAGACACAGAACACAGAGAGTAATCGTACTGATCTCACGGGGGGGCAACGCTGTCTGGAAGCCTTATATACTACCTCTGCCATGCAGTACACAGCAATAAAAACAAAACCTGCTTCTCCACAAGCACAGCTTCAGTACCGAGAGTCTTCAGAAATTACCTGTCCTGATATTTCTCAGACCAAGCAGACCAAACTCGCAAGAAGAAGAGGTGGTGAGATTGTGTTTTGTCTCGTCTCTCGTATGGGGGAGGTATCAGGCTTGTCCAGTTCTCCAGAGGAACCACTTAAATCCAATGTGTTACCTCTGTTAACTGATTCCAAACCTGATGACATGACAATCACACCTGAACAGACAAACTCACCTCAGTGCAAAGATGACAGCAGACAAAATCAGGATGGATATCTGCAGAAGGGTGAAGCTGTGAGGCAGCTCCGTGGATCTTTTATGTTTGGTTTTACACCCCTAGAACAGACAGGAGGGGATCAAAGATCTAGTTCTATCCAAGATTTTAGTAATGAGATAAAACCGAAAGAATATAAACAAGAGTTACAATGTTATGACTCACAGTCACACTGTTTAACCCAGAAGTCATCTATTGAGACAAATGTACAGGAGAAACCGTGTAGGAAAATAGTAGAGAAATTCCCATTGTGGAAAGAGCCAAAATATCATCACCACTTGACGGACATGACAAAGCAAAGAAATGAGCAAAGCCAAGGGATCCACGATGAGTCCAAAGTTACTAACACAAAGGACACCAACATATCAACAAAAGACCAACAGAAGAGTCTTGTGGTCATTGATGCAACTTGTGTTGTTGTCAAGGTTGAGCTTGTACTTCTTCCAGAGAAGGAACATGTCCAGTATGTGTGTTTGACAGAGGACAGGGAAAAGACCGATGTGCTAAAGCAGAACTGCAGTACCATATCAAGCCAAGACACCCCTGAAAACAGTACTTCGGACAAAGGAGAAGAAAGGATTCTTGGAAAACCACATGAGTATCCCAGGACAAGATTACAGACATATGAGAGCATTTCACAAGAACAAGTCAGCTCTTGTGGGAGTAACATAGAGGACCCAATAAAAGAGTTTGAGGAATCTCCATCAGCAGCCAAAACTGTTGATGACTGGAAAGTGCTGGAACATGACCTGATGGCGGGACAATCCTGGATTGGGACAACACTGGAGAATAATGAAGGTTTAGAGGAAAAGATTAACGTAATGAAAGTGGGAAACCAAACCACTGCAAAAGAACCTGAAGCTGCGATTGAAGACTTTGTGGCTTTAACCAACGCAAAGTCCATATCTGAAGTTTCTGGGGTACAAACTGAAAATACCACAGTACAAATGAATCAAGCCACAGATCAAGAAATTGGACGAACACTGGACGACAGTGTAGTTAAACACAGAACACAGGAGGATATTCAAAAGGATAATTTACCAAAGAACTATACCAATGATAGTTCAATAGAAGAAACCCTCTCAGATGAGGTAGAGGACAGGGAAGAACTTGCTTTGGATTGCTCCAAACCTCTCCTAAAAACAAGTACAGAAAATGCCATCAAAAGACTTCAGCATGGTGTACACAAAGTTGTTTTACCTTCCATTGTGGGCTTCAGTACACTCAGAAGATCAAGCTCTTCACCTCATGTGTCATGCACCTCTGCTTCCAACACGTTGGATGGATCTAACACAGAGAATAAACCACTGTTGCTTCCATCTTCTACAAATACAAAAGGCACCCAGTACTCCTCACTTCCCTCGCTGTCTTCAACTCCTGTTCCAGTTGCTTTTGAAAATTCATCTCTCTCAAAGACAAGAAGCATGCATGCTGATGTTTTACTCTGCACGTCATCACCCCCTGAACACAAACAAAAAATACAACATGCCAAGACTCTGTGGGATGCTGTAAGTCGCATACGCAAACACACGGCTCCTGACTCCGAGACTGAGGAAGAGGAGGTGCTGGAGTTCGGGGAACAAACTGACTCGCTTTATCAGAGATTGAACACAGAGGAATGAGTATTGTACAGTGGTGTAAAGTAACGAATTACAAATACTCTCGTTACTGTAATTGAGTAGTTTTTTTTAGGAATTGTACTTTTTTAAGTAGTTTAAAAACAGTGTACTTTTACTTTTACTTGAGTACATTTTAAGTGCTGTATCGGTACTTTTACTGCGCTATTTTCCCTGCCGTCGCTACATTTATATTAATATTTATTTTTATAATAAGTCATCATGTGACTCCATGCGTGATTCCCGTCAAATCAAATCGCGCGCGGAAAACTTTGCATCAAACCAGCATCAACAGACTTCGAGACACCTGGCGCCAATTTATTTTGTTCACGAAGTGACTTTCGGAGTGGATCTTGAGCCTGGAGGAAGTTCATGCATTTGTGTCTTCATATAGGCAAAAAAAACAGCGCAAGCGTCACACCTCACACGTGCTTCAGTGTGTGTGTGTGTGTGTGTGTGTTGTAAATGAAACTGCGCGTCGGCTGCACCATTCATTCACACAGAACATCAGGATTCGTATTTAAATTGTCTTTGTGGTTTAATATTCACACTATATCGCGATTTGATTTCAAGTGTACTGAACTGCTTTCTATTTTTCCTCAAAAAATTTACAAATTCCGTGAAATTCCGAGTTATAAATTCCTTTTTTATGACTGGATTTTGTCAGCATTTTAGGGGGGGCGGGGGTCGTCCAAAACAATGGTAGGGGAAACGCTGTATTTTTAGTGCTAGCTGTCAAAAATAAAACTGTTGGAGAAATATTGAAATACTGTTTCTTTTTTTCTATGAATCTGTGATAAAAGAGTAAGCTACATTTTCAATTTGCAGGGTATAAGGTGGACTAACATTCATAGCATAATACTCACTACTCACTACTCTTGAGTACTTTAAAAAGGGCTACTTTTTACTCCTACTTTGAGTAGTTTTTAGGACCGGTACTTTTACTCTACTCTCACTACATTTTTTGACAAGTAACAGTACTTTTACTTGAGTATGCTTTTTCAGTACTCTTTCCACCACTGGTATTGTAGGACCGAACTTCAGAGAAGGCAACAACATTTAAAACCATGTTCCCTTGGCAGAAAACACTGAGTGTAAACTACCGTTGCATTACAAGCAAAGGGTGTAAAAAAAAAAAAACTGACATCACACCAATATTTGACTGTTTGTATCACTCTGCTTGTGTTTGTTCCAGGTACTGTCAGTCTGTGTATTAGTGGTAGGGATATTAAAGCAATGCTTTCTGCAGGTTACATTGTTATGAACGAGTCATTGAATCTTTTGCTCAACCAACCAGTGAAAAAACACTGATTCATGATTCAGGAACGAAAAATTACATGCTGTGTGTTGCTCAGAGACACACAATGTTTAATTCTGGTTTGTCTTTGTTTGAAACTATTTTAACAACATGCAAGAAGGGTGTATTTGCTTTCAACATGATATTTCTTTTGAATAATTAATAAAAAAATTACACAATGAAATTTGCTATGCTTGTTGCCTGAAGCTGTATTTGTCAAATAATAGGAGTTATGGCCTGATAAAAGTTATGGCCTGATATGTAACATGGAAGGTAAAATCATGTCAGTGCAGACGGACTCGTGATCAGTGCTCAGGCTTGCTTCTGGTGGCCCGAGTTTGAGTCTCGGCTCGTGGGATTTCCCGCTATATAAAGAGGCACTGAACGGTCATTGCCTCTTTATCCTCCAGTCTTCGAGAAGTCATCAACACCTCTGAACCACAGAGATACGTGCTCGATCCAGGAAGAAACACGGCATTCCGGAACGCATCCGTGAAATGCCAGAATCACTAAAAAAGCACATTTTTTATTTGTTTTAGTGAAATGGGTCTAGAACATCAAAGGACTCATCATGACTTTATGGACCATTTGCTCAAATTTTACATACAGTGAAAACATTAAAATTAGAGGGCAATTTGTCTGTTTATATATATGGATTTTCATCCATCAGATAATAAGAAAATACATATATAGTAAAACATTCTACAAAGTCTCATTGATTGTAATAAAATTCCTGTTTTTTTCTGACGAGGTCCAGTGGAATGAGATCCGGTCTAATGTGATCTGATGTTGTTCAGTCTGATCCGGTCTAATGTGGTCTGATGTTGTTCAGTCTGATCCGGTCTAATGATCAGGTCTAATGTGGTCTGATGTTGTTCAGTCTGATCAGGTCTAATGTGGTCTGATGTTGTTCAGTCTGATCAGGTCTAATGTGGTCTGATGTTGTTCAGTCTGATCCGGTCTAATGTGGTCTGATGTTGTTCAGTCTGATCTGGTCTAATGTGGTCTGATGTTGTTCAGTCTGATCAGGTCTAATGTGGTCTGATGTTGTTCAGTCTGATCCGGTCTAATGTGATCTGATGTTGTTCAGTCTGATCAGGTCTAATGTGATCTGATGTTGTTCAGTCTGATCCGGTCTAATGATCAGGTCGAATGTGGTCTGATGTTGTTCAGTCTGATCAGGTCTAATGTGGTCTGATGTTGTTCATTCTGATCTGGTCTAATGTGATCTGATGTTGTTCAGTCTGATCCGTTCTAATGATCAGGTCTAATGTGGTCTGATGTTGTTCAGTTTGATCCGGTCTAATGTGGTCTGATGTTGTTCAGTCTGATCAGGTGTAATGTGATCTGATGTTGTTTAGTCTGATCCGGTCTAATGTGGTCTGATGTTGTTCAGTCTGATCAGGTCTAATGTGGTCTGATGTTGTTCAGTCTGATCCGGTCTAATGTGGTCTGATGTTGTTCAGTCTGATCAGGTCTAATGTGATCTGATGTTGTTCAGTCTGATCCAGTCTAATGATCAGGTCTAATGTGGTCTGATGTTGTTCAGTCTGATCAGGTCTAATGTGGTCTGATGTTGTTCAGTCTGATCCGGTCTAATGTGATCTGATGTTATTCAGTCTGATCCGGTCTAATGATCAGGTCTAATGTGGTCTGATGTTGTTCAGTTTGATCCGGTCTAATGTGGTCTGATGTTGTTCAGTCTGATCAGGTCTAATGTGATCTGATGTTGTTTAGTCTGATCCGGTCTAATGTGGTCTGTTGTTGTTCAGTCTGATCAGGTCTAATGTGGTCTGATGTTGTTCAGTCTGATCCGGTCTAATGTGGTCTGATGTTGTTCAGTCTGTTCCGGTCTAATGTGGTCTGATGTTGTTCAGTCTGATCAGGTCTAATGTGATCTGATGTTGTTCAGTCTGATCAGGTCTAATGTGGTCTGATGTTGTTTAGTCTGATCTGGTCTAATGTGATCTGATGTTGTTCAGTCTGATCCGTTCTAATGATCAGGTCTAATGTGGTCTGATGTTGTTCAGTTTGATCCGGTCTAATGTGGTCTGATGTTGTTCAGTCTGATCAGGTGTAATGTGATCTGATGTTGTTTAGTCTGATCCGGTCTAATGGGGTCTGATGTTGTTCAGTCTGATCAGGTCTAATGTGGTCTGATGTTGTTTAGTCTGATCCGGTCTAATGTGGTCCGATGTTGTTCAGTCTGATCCGGTCTAATGTGGTCTGATGTTGTTCAGTCTGATCAGGTCTAATGTGGTCTGATGTTGTTCAGTCTGATCCGGTCTAATGGGGTCTGATGTTGTTCAGTCTGATCAGGTCTAATGTGATCTGATGTTGTTCAGTCTGATCAGGTCTAATGTGGTCTGATGTTGTTTATTCTGATCCGGTCTAATGTGGTCTGATGTTGTTCAGTCTGATCCGGTCTAATGTGGTCTGATGTTGTTTAGTCTGATCAGGTCTAATGTGGTCTGATGTTGTTTAGTCTGATCCGGTCTAATGTTCAGGACTAATGTGGTCTGATGTTGTTCAGTCTGATCCGGTCTAATGTGATCTGATGTTGTTCAGTCTGATCAGGTCTAATGTGGTCTGATGTTGTTCAGTCTGATCCGGTCTAATGGGGTCTGATGTTGTTCAGTCTGATCAGGTCTAATGTGGTCTGATGTTGTTTAGTCTGATCCGGTCTAATGTTCAGGTCTAATGTGGTCTGATGTTGTTCAGTCTGATCCGGTCTAATGTGATCTGATGTTGTTCAGTCTGATCAGGTCTAATGTGGTCTGATGTTGTTCAGTCTGATCCGGTCTAATGGGGTCTGATGTTGTTCAGTCTGATCAGGTCTAATGGGGTCTGATGTTGTTCAGTCTGATCCGGTCTAATGGGGTCTGATGTTGTTCAGTCTGATCAGGTCTAATGGGGTCTGATGTTGTTCAGTCTGATCCGGTCTAATGGGGTCTGATGTTGTTCAGTCTGATCAGGTCTAATGTGATCTGATGTTGTTTAGTCTGATCCGGTCTAATGATCAGGACTAATGTGGTCTGATGTTGTTCAGTCCGATCTGGTCTAATGATCCGGTCTAATGTGATCTGATGTTGTTCAGTCTGATCCGGTCTAATGTGGTCTGATGTTGTTCAGTCTGATCAGGGGCCCGTTCTTCGTACGTCGCTAACTCACTTAGCTGGATTTGATTGTTGGCGATTTGGCATGATCTTGGATTGTTCAGTTCTTCAACGCTCATCCTGGACTTGCTGTCATAGCAACAGGTGTGCCAGCTTGAACCTGCTCACGAGCAGGCTTATTTCATGTTAACAGGATTAGATCGCGGCTTCATTAACGGAGCTGATACGGGAAGTCTTTTAGTGCAGCGCGATAGTGTACTTTTTGAGAGATATCATTTTTCTCATGACTCGTGAGGATGTCGTTTACATCATTAATTTGTTGGAAATGCATAAATGTTCGACACGTCGGAGTCGGGCTTTAATAACAGTGCAAGAAAGTAACTATTGCGATTCTTATCCAGATTAGTAAAATTATATAAAATTTTAAAAAGGCAGTTGACTGCCTAAAATCTCTTAGATGGTGTGTGACTATGTTCCATATCACAAATATGGCCAGGATCTGCATGACTCAAGAGTTTTCAGAGATTTATGCACATTATTTGAACGTGGTAAGGAAAAATATAAATATCAATTATGCTTATCCTGCTTTTTCCATTATACAGGTGATTACAACAGGATCCTCCTTGGAGACAGGTGTTTTATGACCCCATTCCCAGACCCAAACCCCAGACCAGTTACAATGCCGCTCTAGCAGGACAAGGGCACACAATGAAGTGAACTTTAGCCAACTAAAGTGTCTGAAAAGTCTGAGGGTTGCCTGTGACATTGCATTGGCCATATTACACAACATTGCACCATCAGAAAAAATATAAAACATTTCATTAATGTTTAATAAAAGACAAGACAAATCTGCTTAGTTCTTAGAGTTTTATTTGAATTGTTCTTTGTAAAGAAAAGCCAGTGATCTTTTGCCAGCAAATAATATATATTTTACTCTGTGTGAAATAATATATTAGCACTTACTCTGAAGTTCCTATGAAGCAACTCTATCTCTAGTGCCAGTTTTTTTTCTTTAAGTTGTCAAGTATTTTCAAAATACTCTGTTTTCTAGGGGTAAACCTGTCAACACATGGCTTATGCATCAAAAATTAAAAGGAAAGGTACAACACTGCCCACCTCTGCATCACTGCTTTGTGCACTCTTCTGTAGATGTGGACTCCTGCAACTCATATTGCATTCAGAAATAATAGGTACTCAAGTGTAAATTAAGTAAAGTTATTTATGCACTTAAAGATACCTGAGAGGGTTATTACACAAAAAAATGGGCATTACAAACTGTTGTACTTTCCTCCCTTTTGATGTAACGTTAGAAAAAGTCTACATGCACATGCTTCAGCCACTTGCTTGGGAACAGGTAAAAGTGTTGGTGTATTTTTTAAAACTGCACAAAAGAGGAAAACACAATTTCATTACAATGAAGTACACTGGGGGGAAATCTGATCAATAACTCATGGCAACATATTTTTTTTACATTAACTATGTAGTTTCACAGTCACACATGTAGACTTTCACAAGTCAAAGCAATTAATTACTACTCAAGGTTTAACAGTTGATATGACTGGACAGCCATTTGGATTATAGGCCTACTTAATTTAATGCAGCAACAAATTATTTTACAGTGTACTAGGATCATTTAAAGTTCATTTACCAGCAGTGAAGGTGTTGCTACTCCTGGTTGTGGGTCTGAGGAAGAGCTGAACCCAGGGATGCCCTCCACAAGGTTCACATTTAACCCAAGGGCCAGCTCTTCTGCCTGGGTATAATGTGGGGGTGCAGGACCACCACCTGTTTGTTTTTCTTTTCTTTTTGTTTCTCAGCCTTTTTCTTGGTTGCTTTTATAAACAGGCAAACATTTATTAACAGTGCCTTTTTAGACGAGATTAGTTAGTACAAATTACTATTATGTAGAATATTCTAGTACTTCACTTTTACTTGTTCCTATGTTCTAGTAGTGGGTGGTGACTCTGACATTACAATGAACAAAGTTATTAATTATTTAAAAATTATTAAAATATAAAAATATATAGCCTACTGTAATAAGTGATAAAAACGTCTAACTACAAACTTAATTTGTCTGCTACTTTTTGCCAGCCCTCTCTCCTGGCTTTTGCACACTTTAAGGTGTTCTCTGGCGTTTTAATTAAGTTTTCAAATTCAGCATATCCTTCAAGCAATAACTCTTGCTCTGCTGCGGTGAAAAAAAACTGAGCGACCTCTTTGACCACGGTGAGCAGCCACACTGTAAAAAAAGAAAAGTTGACATAACTTAAAACAGCTTTTTTGAGTTTACTCAACTTTTAAAAAAGCAGTTCACTTAACTCAATTCACTGAGTAAGGGCATATGTCTCCCAACTTAAGATCTTTTGTTCAACTGATTAAGTTTTTATAGTTAAAAAATTTCAGAAAATTATAAAATGTCAACTTTTAATGTTATTTTATTTTTTACATTACTTAATAAAGTATGTTCGGTTGACTAAAAATGTGTTTTTAATCAACATTATTACAAGGTTAAAAAATAAAGCTAAGACTACAGGTTTGACATTTTGGTCCAGGTTTTATTTTAAATCAGCAGCAATACATTGGTGTGGAAATGGAAAAAACTATGTTTAACACTTTAGCCATACTCCTTGTTAAAAAAGTAATATAAAGAGTAGGCAGGAGAATAAAACACTTTTTTAAAGAGGACTTTAACATTCAAAGTGTTATCACAATCAAGTAATCCTAAATATTTTTAATGTTCAATCATGTTACAAAATGAGCAGCTTTCTATTTATAAGTGCAAGTTAATGTTTTTGCTGAAACAGTGGCACAATGTTTATCACAGCCTCAAGTTCACAAATGCACCGTCACAGTTTTGAGGGACCTGTTACGATGTGGTTTTGTGTCCTGTCATGTTTAGTGGTTCCCTGTCTTGTCATTAGTTTTCCCAGGTGTTTCCCATTTACCACGCCCCCTTGTTATCCTATCTAGCTCGTGTGTCCCTGATTATTTAAGCCCTGTGTTTCAGCCTTGTCTTTGGGAGTTCTTGTTTAATGTTTATGTGTATGTTGGTTGTTCTTGTATCCTGTTCCCGAGTCCTATATCCAAGTTTAGTTTGTTAACCCTTTGATGCACAACATGGGTCTAAATAGACCCGACTGAGTTTTCATTTTCTATATCTTTGCAAGAAATTGATTTCATCATTCAGTATTCCAGGTATTCCTCAATTAAATCGTTTTAGATCATTACAAATCCTTATTTAAATTGTTCCTTTCTTACTTTTCGAATAAAAATTGTTTTTGTTTCACTACCCTTCTAATGCGCAACATGGGTCTAAAAAGACCCGTATTCATGTTTCTTTGCTTAATATTTGAAAGAAATGTATTTTATCATTTATTAATCCAGGTATTCATTAAATATCTTGTTTTTGATTTCCACAAATCATTATTTTTATTTTTCCTTTCTTACTTTATAAACAAACACGGTTTTTGTATTTCTACATCAATTTTACACACATGGGTCAAAAATGACCCATATAGGAACCTTTAATATTTATAAATAGTATAAATATATTTACTGCAGAAAATTATTCACCTGCCAAACATTTCACAATTCAACACGGCTACTTGTGTATATTTCATGCATGTAAGTTTTATTTAATACATTTTTTGTCACAGAAAATAATTGATATTTTGTGAAAGACATCTAGATATAGCCTAAAATTAGAACGTTTAGGCTAAGGTTACCTTGACCTTGAAATCCATTACTAGTGCAAAAGAGAAACATGTCCAATACTATTAGCTAGCTTGCGGTCGACATATTTTATTTTATCTAATGTTAGCTAGGTCAACAAAATAAAAGTTGCAATAGAAAGTTATATATACAAGTATATATTGGCGCTGTTGGGCAGAAACCTTACCTGGGCAGTACCTCCATATTAATTTTTATAAATGGTCATAAATCAATGCTATCGGTCACATAATCCATCGTGTGGTGCACTATGGCTGCTGTCGCATCATCCGGGTGGATGCTGCACATTGGTGGTGGGGAGATCCCCCTACAGTTGCACTACACTACAGTTCAATTTCAGTGTTATCGGTTATATGTGTGTTATGCGTGACAAAGTGGCCAATAAACATATTTCAAGTGTTACAGTAAATGTGTTGATTCTAAACAACTGTGACAATGGTTATTTTAACAAAAAGTTTTCTTTATTCTTTTGTTTTATCACGCTTGCATAGATGGGTCATTTTAGACCCATGTGTGTAAACTTGATGTATCTACACAAAACCTAGGAAATATTAAAATATGAACTTGTGATAATTGAAAACAAGATATTTTGAATATTCATAAATCATGAAATTTATAGATCATGAAATATAAAATGCTCAAATAAAGTGATTTCAAAAGGTGAAACAAAAAAAATGCAGAGCCATGCATGAAATAACATAGGAAATGAATACGGGACTTTTTAGACCCATGTTGTGCATTAGAGGGGGTATCCATAGCTTGCGCATCAAAGGGTTAAATAAAGCGTGTGCTGCATTTGGATCCTGCTTCATCTCTGCCTCAACCACACCACGTTACAGTACCCTAGCAGAGCAATGAGTGCCCATCTCCATGAACACCTTCTCAAAGTGTATTTCAGTTGTTTGGGTACTCAAAGTCCAAGGCCAAACAGGTTTGCAAGTGCAGACTGCAAGTCTGGAGCATCTCGATGGCAAAACTACGCAGTGTGCTGGGGGGACATCATCTTCCATTACCACAAGGAATCCCACCTTCTCTGGTCTGTCTGTCCTCTGGAGTCTTGTCCTAATAATAAAGAATAAATCAATATCACTTGACACTAACCTCAAAAACAAACAACAAAAAATATACATTAAGGAACCATAAAGTAATCCTATACAATGTGCCCATAAGTTTGCATCCCACTTGCAGAATCTGCAAGATGTTTATAATTTTATATAGTAAATGCATTTAAATACACACAAATAACAATTGTTTTTGATTCAAAGTATATTTTTGCAAATACAACATGATTAGGGTCTATGATTAGTTTTTATACTTTTAGGTGAAATAGCTTATTCAGGGAAGTACTATAAAATGCAGATTCTGCATTTTATATAGTAAATGCATTTAAATACACACAAATAACAATTGTTTCTTTTTCAATTTAGTACTCCCCTGAATAAGCTATTTCATCCAAAAGTATAAAAACTAATCATAGACCCTAATCATGTTGTATTTGCAAAAATATACTTTGAATCAAAAACCAATGAATCATTAAAACAATCTGTTTGCTGTTAACACAAAAAAACACATTCCTATTAGTCACCCATGGTCATGTGGCAAGACGTTGTATATCTTTTTAAATAATAAAAACATACTCACCAGGCATGTTTTAAAAAGGGCAGAGGAAACTTCACAGAGAAACATGGGAGACCTTCCAGGACAATTTGCTTTCTGTGAGTCACAATATTTGTGGTCTAAAAAAAATGGGTACAAAACAACAAATTTTTTTGGCATGTTTGCATGTATGTTTGAAGTCATAGAGCCTCTGCTAATGAGCCACTGAATCAAATTAGATGGGTTAAATAGGAAATCAGTATTGTATGCAGGATTCTAAGTTCAGGTCCAAAATCAGTCTAATCAGCCAGTGTATACTTGACATTCTTTGTTATATTCCTTCAAAAATATCTTCAGTAAATGTTCTTTATATAATAGCAAACGGCTAAATCTGTTTTTTATCTATCTATTGGTAACTTTGACACATGATGGTCATAACAAGTTACTTGCTGATCAAGCTTGTTGAGATGATCTTTCATTTCTGTTCCAAACAGTACTTCTCCTGTCATCTCCTCTTTTCCTGTTGAAAAAAAAAATGTTACATATTGCACCTTTAAATACACACAAATCCATGAACTTGATCCAATTTGCAAATTTATTTTGCAATCCACAAACAAAAGCATTCAACTTGTGTCTGTGAAATTTAGAATTAAATGAATGTGACGAGATTTGTACAAATATTCTCTTTTGTTTTAATGTATCACAATTTGTGGTTCAAATTCAATCAAATTCATGACAGTTGAAATGCGTGTTTGTGGATAGCAAAATACATTTGCAAATATGATCAAATTCATTGATTTTTCTGCATGTGTTAATAATAATAAAATCTAAATCAACTCCATAAAATGATACTTACTTTAAATGAGACGTTGCAGTCTTGTCGTCTTGGAAGGGCACAGATAAAACGTGCAAGTTTTCACTTTGAGCTCAGTCTGAAACGTGAAATTTAAATATTAGGCCACTGTAAAGCGTGTGATAGAGAGTCGATAAAGAGTCGACTTTAAAATATTTATTTGGTGTATTGCAAACATGACCAAATTAAATAGTACATTTATTAGTGCATTATATCGTCAAAGTTGGTTTAAAATAATAAGTGGCGATTTAGAACTTGTTCCTAACTTACCACGATTACCCAGGTTCTATTCTAAACATTTGACATGCTGAATGCTAAAGTTAGGAGACTAAAGTTAAGTTAAGCCTGATCGTGAAAATGAATAGCCGTAAACAGGGCTCTGCGATCAAGCTGATACGTTACATTACATACTTACAAACGTCTTCAATAGAAATACATACCGGTATACTTATTACTTACATAAAACGATGGCTTTCGCGGTGAAAAGAGGCTGAAGAAAGAAGAAACACGTTGGCTGTGAGTAGGTCAGTAGATCTCGCATTTAGATGCTCAAAATGGCTCCTTCGTCCAGTCTGTTCGTAGGTTCGTAGTTGGCGCGCGCTTCATTGCACATGCGCCAACTTCGTGGTCGTTACAATGCGCATGCTCCAACCTTTAACCCAACTTGTATGCTTGTTAACTTACATTTACAAATCGAATTAACAAATGATACTAGGTTAGTCCAACGATTGTTGAACCAACTTCTTTTCACTGGTTAAGCCAACTTTTTTGCATTTAATTGTCCAGTTAACTAAAAGATGTTTATTAGTTTAACTTTTTGTAAGTTGGATTTTTTAGCAGCGTTGCTGATCAATGTTTCTACTATCGATACATATCCCCTTTTAACCCAGCGCATGAACGCGCAATTATCTCAGATAACACAATCCAGCTATACTAATCATAACCGGCAGGAGTGTTCGAAGAACCTAATTAGCCGGATCATGATGAGCACGATGATATTATTTTGGATGTCTCATTTGATCTCGGATGTTTTAAGCAACGTACGAAGAACGGGCCCCAGGTCTAATGTGGTCTGATGTTGTTCAGTCTGATCCGGTCTAATGTGATCTGATGTTGTTCAGTCTGATCCGGTCTAATGTGATCTCATGTTGTTCAGTCTGATCCGGTCTAATGTGATCTGATGTTGTTCAGTCTGATCCGGTCTTATGATCTGGTCTAATGTGGTCTGATGCTGTTCAGTCTGATCCGGTCTAATGTGGTCTGATGTTGTTCAGTCTGATCTGTTTACACTGTCATAGAACACATCCGATCTGTGTCGCATACAAGTAAAAAATCGGAATTGGGTCACATTTCACTGACAGTGTAAACGAGGCCTCTGTCTCGCCTTCTACGTGGTGCTGATGCTGGTGCTGGTGCTCCTGCTGGTGCTGATGCTGGTGCTAATGCTGATGCTCCTGCTGGTGCTGGTGCTGATGCTGATGCTGATGCTGATGCTGGTCCTGATGGTCCTGCTGGTGCTGATGCTGGTGCTAATGCTGATGCTCCTGCTGGTGCTGGTGCTGATGCTGATGCTGGTCCTGATGCTCCTGCTGGTGCTGGTGCTGATGCTCCTGCTGGTGCTGGTGCTGGTGCTGGTGCTGATGCTGATGCTGGTGCTGGTGCTGATGCTGGTGCTGATGCTGATGCTGGTGCTCCTGCTGGTGCTGGTGCTGGTGCTGATGCTCCTGCTGGTGCTGGTGCTGATGCTGGTGCTGATGCTGATGCTGGTGCTCCTGCTGGTGCTAGTGCTGGTGCTGGTGCTGATGCTGGTGCTGATGCTGGTGCTGATGCTGGTGCTGGTGCTGATGCTGGTGCTGATGCTGGTGCTGGTGCTGGTGCTGGTGCTGATGCTGGTGCTGATGCTGGTGCTGATGCTGGTGCTGATGCTGATGCTGGTGCTGGTGCTGATGCTGGTGCTGATGCTCCTGCTGGTGCTGATGCTGGTGCTGATGCTGGTGCTGATGCTGATGCTGGTGCTGGTGCTGATGCTGGTGCTGGTGCTGGTGCTGGTGCTGATGCTGGTGCTGATGCTCCTGCTGGTGCTGATGCTGGTGCTGATGCTGGTGCTCCTGCTGGTGCTGGTGCTGATGCTGGTACTGATGCTGGTGCTGGTGCTGATGCTGATGCTGATGCTGATGCTGGTGCTGGTGCTGATGCTGGTCCTGATGCTCCTGCTGGTGCTGATGCTGGTGCTGATGCTCCTGCTGGTGCTGGTGCTGGTGCTGGTGCTGATGCTGATGCTGGTGCTGGTGCTGATGCTGGTGCCGGTGCTGATGCTGGTGCTCCTCCTGGTGCTGGTGCTGGTGCTGGTGCTGATGCTCCTGCTGGTGCTGATGCTGGTGCTGATGCTCCTGCTCCTGCTGGTGCTGGTGCTGGTGCTGGTGCTGATGCTCCTGCTGGTGCTGATGCTGGTGCTGATGCTGATGCTGGTGCTGATGCTGGTGCTGGTGCTGATGCTGGTGCTGATGCTCCTGCTGGTGCTGATGCTGGTGCTGATGCTGGTGCTCCTGCTGGTGCTGGTGCTGATGCTGGTGCTGATGCTGGTGCTGATGCTGGTGCTGGTGCTGGTGCTGGTGCTGATGCTCCTGCTGGTGCTGATGCTGGTGCTGATGCTGGTGCTGGTGCTGATGCTGATGCTGGTGCTGATGCTGATGCTGGTGCTGGTGCTGATGCTGGTGCTGGTGCTGGTGCTGATGCTGGTGCTGGTGCTGATGCTCCTGCTGGTGCTGATGCTGGTGCTGATGCTGGTGCTGATGCTGGTGCTCCTGCTGGTGCTAGTGCTGATGCTCCTACTGGTGCTCCTGCTGGTGCTGATGCTGGTGCTGGTGCTGATGCTCCTGCTGGTGCTGGTGCTGATGCTGATGCTGATGCTGATGCTGGTGCTGATGCTCCTGCTGGTGCTGGTGCTGATGCTGATGCTGGTGCTGATGCTGATGCTGGTGCTGATGCTGGTGCTGATGCTGGTGCTGATGCTGGTGCTGATGCTGATGCTGATGCTGGTGCTGATGCTGATGCTGGTGCTGGTGCTGGTGCTGATGCTCCTGCTGGTGCTGATGCTAGTGCTGATGCTGGTGCTCCTGCTGGTGCTGGTGCTGATGCTGGTGCTGATGCTGGTGCTGATGCTGGTGCTGGTGCTGATGCTGGTGCTGGTGCTGATGCTGGTGCTGATGCTGGTGCTGGTGCTGGTGCTGATGCTGGTGCTGGTGCTGGTGCTGGTGCTGATGCTGATGCTCCTGCTGGTGCTGATGCTGGTGCTGATGCTCCTGCTGGTGCTCCTGCTGGTGCTGGTGCTCCTGCTCCTGCTGGTGCTGGTGCTGATGCTCCTGCTCCTGCTGGTGCTGGTGCTGATGCTGATGCTGATGCTGATGCTCCTGCTGGTGCTGATGCTGATGCTGATGCTGGTGCTGGTGCTGGTGCTGATGCTGATGCTGGTGCTGATGCTGATGCTGATGCTGATGCTGATGCTGGTGCTGATGCTGGTGCTCCTGCTGGTGCTGGTGCTGATGCTGGTGCTCCTGCTGGTGCTGGTGCTGATGCTGGTGCTCCTGCTGGTGCTGGTGCTGGTGCTGATGCTGGTGCTGGTGCTGATGCTGGTGCTCCTGCTGGTGCTGATGCTGGTGCTCCTGCTGGTGCTGGTGCTACTGGCTCGTCCTCTTCTTGGTCGCACACTGCTGAACTTGGCACTGGTGTCTCCTCAGGGATGGAGGCGATTAGGACAGGGCTGTTGGTGGAGTGGCTCTGTCCCAACACCTCATCCATGAGGACACACCAGGGCCAAGTTTCAGCAGTGGGTTTCCCACTTACACCCTCACCTGTCCCAGGACACTTGCAATCCTAAGGCAGAGCGAATAAAGCATGCCTGTTAACAACAACGACGCAATACATTTAAACAAAGATCTGTCAAACTTTCTTATTTTTATATATATATTTTGTCCTGCATGGGAGTCACCTTCCCCAGTAGGTCCATTTTCTCCAGGTTTATCCTAAAACAAAACCTAAGGGAACCACTTGTTATGAAAAATATTAAGACAGGAGTGCAATCTTAACATTAGTGCAACCTTAACATTACAAAATATGACACATCAGGATATGAATACAAAATACTTGAGAGAATTCATATTTCTGGATACTCAAATTTGATTAAAACCTTTGTAGACATAGCTTGCATGACAGCACTACAAAAACACATAAAAGTGAAACCCCATTGCCATTTATATTTTTTTATAATAGGCTACACAAGTGAGACAGACTAGTGCAAATATTACGAATAGGTCGTTGTCTTACGCTGGTCATTTTCAGACCGCAATTGAATAAATTGAGCTGTCGGCTCCTTGTTCCCTGAAACAATTATTAAACTCTGGTTTCTCTAGCTATTTGAGTAAATGAAAACATAATACTTACATTTAAATGTAAATTTGCCGTCCACCACCGAAGTCTCGGCCACACTTTTTTTCAAATGAAAATGCTGTCGTCACCAGCGCAATGACTTATGGGTTAGGATAGGCCGCTTAGGATCCATTTGTGTATCCTCTCTTTCACGGGGAAAGGAAGGGTGCATTTGGCGTCGCTTTTGAATCAGGGAAGCCTTCGTCGCGCCGCGGTGACGCAACCGGCCTTCGAATACGGCCGTCGGAGGATGCAGCCTTCACATTGGGACACAGCTACAGCTTTTACCCCAAAGATTTACATCCATCAGAATGGAAAGATTCAGGTGTATCGTAATCTGATACTACTTTTAGGATATTTTTGTGTTCTTTTTGACAACATGAATGTAACTAAGGGCAGTCTAGCTGAGCCTCATGGATTTAACCCTGTTAAAAGACTAGATATATAGTTGCCTGATTTTACTGTTTAATTGAATAAACTGCTTTGTATTTATAAGCTCTGTCTGTAGGCCTATCTCACCCACAGTGAGCCGTTCCTCATCTTCTAAAAGCTATCATAATCATACAGTATATACCTGCGTGTTTAAAGCCTAACAACTTCCTCTACAACTTTCTGAAATATCAAAATGACTCATTTCAAACATCAAACTACTGATCAACTTTCAACTATCAAATGATTTTTACAATTTCTGAAGAGAATGGGAGTACTCCACAACACTGTCAGTAAGTTACAATTAACATTCATTTTCACATCAAAATTTAATGGAGAACAATAATTTTACTGAAGTGTACAATATGCCAGATCATTTTAATTTATAAATAAATGTATAAATATAGTATTTATTCAAACCTCCCAGCTCCAGATATAAAGTTCATTACTGTCTGCCTCATGTGATGGACTGTCCATCCGTTCTGGTTGTTTCCCCGTTTATGGCCGAACGCTGAGATCGGCTCCAATATCCCGACTCATCTCAAAGTGGCTTTATAAATATTGATATTGCTCTCAGGATCTCGTTGCACCAGCTCCACCTCGAACAGCTCTGGTAACACACGGCTGTAGAAGTCCTGAGCGCCGTGCTCTCTGCGCATCGGGGACGCCAGGAGGACCACAGCTCCGTCCTTACACAGATGGACCAGTGTGTCCACGAGAAGAGGGAAGGTTTCCGGCATGTAGACGATATCAGCTCCCAGCACAAACTCCCAGCCGGAAGAGAAGCAGTCGAGATCCCGGCCCCATGACAGCGGGAACACTGCAGGGGCGCCTGAGGGCCAGCCCGAGAGAGGAGTGTTACATGCAACGTTACTCTCGATCTGAGCGAGGGCCAAAGGCAAGTCTGTGATGGTCACGTGGGCTCCTGAAAGAGTGTCTGGGAGTTATTTTCAGCATCACAGGTCATGTTTCTATCAATGAAAGGTTAGTTGAGTGTGTGATTTTCAGTTCTCTTTGCTTCCATGGCGATATAAAGAACGCCAGATTTCAATGGCAGAACAGTTATTCAAGAATGAGAAATCATGCCAATAATCTTAAAGGCACACTGTGGAATCTTTGGCCACTAGGGTGCGCTCGACCTGTAATTTTCACGTCTAGTGCCCCTAGAGGCCACAAGCGCCGCAGCATTGTCGCAAAAGTCAACAAACAGTCAACCGGTCAACCTCCCGTGTCTTTATGTGTGTGCAGACAGCATTTGATTTGTATGTTGGAGAAAGTTAATCGATTCACTACTGACCAAAATAATAATATAAATATAAGATTAATAATATAAATGGTGTGGAAGTGGCTGGTCCTTTGCGTTCGTAGCTAAACAAAAAGAAATTGTATAAAAGCACTGCCTAGGTCACAGGCAAAAAAAAACACCAAATAGGTGCAATGACAAAAGTATGCCTATAATTTAAAGTTTTGCCATTTCATTGAATCGGTAGTTTGTTAGAAAATTACAATAAGTGTACCTTTTATTCAATATAAAGGCTTGACTTCTTTGCCTGTTAGCTTTGTGTAGGCCTACTAACTCTTCTAACGTTTCTAACGTTAATGCTACCAGATGAATTGCATACAAATTAAACAAAGCCTGTAGCTAGTTGTTAAGTTGCAGCCCTGTTTCGTTTCAAAATCGGAGGATAAAGTGTCTGCTGAATGCAAACCTTTCCCAATATTTATAAAATTTATATTTGTACTTACATTTAGCTACCAGATTGATAATTCGCTAACTTACTCTACTAGCATTCCTTGTTACATTAAGTTAAATGGAGGACAATATAGAATCAGTAACATGGCCAGGCAGAGAACAAATTTGAAAAAATAGAGATATTGTGCAAGCAATATATTTAACTTACTAGTCCAAAAGCATGACGGCCAGGTCAGCATCGGTCAGGAATCCCTCATCCTCCTTTATCGCACGCCAGCGAGGGAACGCTTGACCAATGTTTATCCTCGTCCTTGCTTTTAGTTTATCACTCTCCCTTTTTCTTTTTTTGGTCTCCTCTGACAAAATCTTTGCTTTCTTCGCTTTCTTCCGAGTAGCTGTTGATTCAGCCATGACGACAGCATACAGACGCCGGCAATCAAACGCGAGTTGAGCTCTCACGTTAGAATTTGAGGAAGTTGGGGTGGTGGGGGAAGTGACGTATGCCGTAAAGCGGTCGAATTTTGTAGTTCTTTTTGTGCTCGGGTTCCTACCCGAAACCCGAAGTTACATAGTGCTAGTAAAAGTGATACAGACACCTTCAGGCTTCGGCAGACGTGTCATTCAACCTATTGTAAGTCGATGTACCATCTCAATGGGTTTTGGTAATATATTATAAAGGTTGAAAAGTTCCACAGTGTGCCTTTAATATTGTGTACTATTTGCTAAAATTTCTTCAATCCCTGATTTTAACCCTCTGAGGTCGGCTATCGCGCTGGCGCGATAGTCTCGCTTTTTTCTTATCAGTGCAAAAGAAACTCAAAATACTCTGTTGATTTTGATCTTACATATTAAGTGTTGTACATCATTAGATCCTGATTAGTGTCTATTTTTTTGTGGATACTCACAATAAAAACAAAGTGTTGTGCTTTTCGCCAAATAAAGAAAAACAAACATGATGCGCGTTCTGCCTTCTCTCTGTCAGTGAAGTCCATTCTGAAACGCGTCCTAAGATTATTTTTAATTCCGCGAATACTTGTCATACAGGCACGAGTGTTTTTCCATAATGAAGCTTGAACTCTCTTCTTTTAAATGAATGAATTTATATAAAAAAAACAAATATTCTCAGCTTATGTAATCTGTATGAAAAGTGAGAGATGTCAGTATTTTTCTTTCCAGCTCATTACACCTAATTACGCGTTAATGTGCCACGCCCACGGAGAGCGCGCGCTATTCAAACGCAAATGATCTTAGACAAGCCATTCAAACATGCCAACGCCCACCAGCTGGATTATAAAACACATCGTGTTTAGTAAGTATCTTGTACAGCTGTGTACACAGCGTATCCTTTCGCTGTGAGGAATATCTAACCCTGGAAAATGTACCAGAAGTGCTGGTAGTTTCATTTCGAGGAGCAACGGATCCAGCTGATGTAGTAAGTCATTTATTCTAGTGCTTTGTTCTAATCGTGATATTGAATTTGTCAGACTGTAAACCGCAAAAAGACTGTTTAAATATGAATTGCGTGTCTGTGTGTAGGCTAAATGATGAGTGAACGGCATAGGCGCGCGCGCTTTGTTTACTACAGTTATACAGCGCGCGCCTTGTTCATTCACTCTCGCACCTATATTAGTAAACGTTATGTTTACATGAACAACACATACAAACTATATTGCTATAGCCTACTAAGATGAGTAAAAATAGACTGAAATATGTTGAAATAAAATGTCTGTATAAGCAACAAGCTGCAAATTCACATGTATATACTAATATATCATACACAATATATTACAGAATAAGTATGAATGTTTAGACACGATTTTGTGATTAGTTTTGGATAGATTATAAAGTTTTGACTGTAAAAAAAGACTACTGTCACATTAAATAGGTACGCTTTTGTTCACCAATTTCTGCTCATAGTTAAATATACTATAGTATGATGTTTTGTCAAAAATAAAGTAGGTATATTGAATTATCAACTAGATGTTATTATAGTGTTTGTTCCAATATTCAAACTAATGAATCCTTACCTTTTTTTAATACGTATGATAAAATGTATACTTTTTACAAAGAAATACACTTGAAATATTGTTAAAATTGTAATTGTTGTTGTAGTTGTAACCTATTTGTAATTGGTTACAATTTCTAATTGTAAAATATGTATAGGCTATATAGATAATTTCTTTTGTCCTTGCATTCTTTGGGATCCTGTGACACACCTGTGTGAAAGGGCTAATTAATATGCAGCTCATTATGCGGCACATTATCCGGCCTTTGTCTTCTCAGGTGTGAACACGCCTCCACGCATATTGCCTTTCCAAACCAAAGGTCTCTAATAAAATTTAAATCAGTGTATGTGTTTGTGTAAATGATTAGGCAGGATGATTTTCAGATCATTTTGAAGCAAAAATTCTAGGCAACAACACTGATTAGTCAAAAGTCTTGTGGACACATATTTAGTATGTGTTTTGTGGCCTTATTTCAGACACTTTAAGTTTTAGTTTTTTCAATAACCATGCATAAGCAATATTCTCTCAAAAATACAAACATGTTTCATAATTGTTGCTCAGAAATTCCGGTAGCCCAGTTTGTGCTATATTGAGTGAATTTACACCTTTGCCATTAACATGTTTATAAATAACTGAAAAAAGCACAAATGTCAGAGCATGTCAGAACACCTCAAGGACCCCAAAAACCCTTTGACCTCAGAGGGTTAAATCCCTTCCATGAAGGGAATAGGGTTAAAAATAAGCTGACAATCAAGAAAGATTTCAGACATTTCCAAATGTGTCAGCATTTTGAAAACTTTAAGGCAAACAATTGCACAAGCATAAATCAATATTTTACCTAATCGTGCAGCCACTATTCCAACCAGACCCGTTCCTGCTCCCAACTCTATTATCCGCTTCCCACTGAGATCCAGAGACTCTTCCTCAAAGAACTGACATAAATGAAGAGCCTGTGACAAAACACTGCAAATCAACAAGTGTATCAAAGAAATTACTTAAATAACATTTTTCCAAACATTTAATGGGATTATATTTATATCTTTTATTTTAGTTTTACACTTTTTATAGGTTAATCATAAAGAATTTTAATTCTGACTAAACATCCAGTATAAATATAAAATGACAAAGACATTGAAGCATTCCTAATTCAAAAATAAAATATGAATTAGTTATTGATAATCCCAGGTTGCTATGGTCACGCAGGCTTGTTTACGCATTAAACGTGTGTCCACAACATTATCAGCTTTCAGTTACTACGACAAAACTCAGGGAACCGAACATGCCCTTCCCGGTCACCGTACTTCTCTATTTATAGAACCTGCTGTATCAATATGTAAATAGTTTAATAAAGACTCACGGAGTCCCACACTGATGCAGAAACGCCCAGGTTTGCGCAGTAATACTGATGAATTGTAATGTTCTGTCCAGAAACTCGGTATGTGTTTTCCGCGCTGAACGAGTCCTCAAATAAACGACTGTCTGCTGGAAACACGGAGAACTCCGGGTCTCCGTTCATCATCGCTGTCTCTGAAACACAGGACCGGGTTATTCTCCTCGTTAAGTTCAAGAGTAAAGCTTTTATCACTCACAACAGCTGGAGGACAGTTGTGTCCTCGTTTAGTTCAAGAGTAAAGCTTTTAATACTCACAACAGCTGGAAGACCGGGTTATTGTCCTCGTTTAGTTCAAGAGTAAAGCTTTTATCACAGAGACAGAGTGGCATGTAGAAACAGAGGAATAGAACAGAACTAAGCAGCTTGAGTACGGAAAGCCACCAGACCCAAAACAGACGACCGCCACTGCTGCAGTCAAGTACTGAAATATCGATGTTCTGAGTATTAATATTAATCTGAATATTACAGTCTCTGATTTCATCATTTACATGTTTCTACTTAAATGACATTTCTTGCATCCTGCACTGATACACATCTCAAACTACTGTTTTATTCGTTTTCATTTGTAAATGGGACACAACTTTTTTTGTCACACTATAGAAGCATTGAATTGAACTGCACAAAAATAACATTTCAGTTATTATTAAAAACACCTAACTATCAGTACAAGCATCTTTCCCTTACATCAGTGGTTCCCAACCTTTTTTTTGTCTGAGACCTCCTTTTTCCCAAGAAAATATTTTAGGGTCCCCCCCTTCACATTTAATGATATTATCGCCCTTGTAAGCTTGCAGCAAGGATGACAAAATATGTTGTTTTCAAACAAACAGTGTGTTTACTATAACCAGATATGTTTATGCACAAATAATAGCCTATAATATTGAAAATACAGTGACAAAAACATCAGTAGGCCCTTTGTAATTTAAAAACGTAAACCTAGGAGAAGCCTATATATTGGCCCTATTTGAAATCCAAAAACAAAAATATTCACAGTGGTGTGTAGGTAAAAAAAAAGAGAAAGAATATAGGCTATTACTAAATGACTGCTGTCTGGGGCCTCAATACCTGCAAGTTATTTGTGAGGCTTTATTTTTTAAGCTTTTGGCACTTTAGCGAGCGATAAGAAACTTGCGTTTATTAACAGAATAATGCGTCTTTCGGAAGAACATTGTAGCCGGAACTACATCTCTCTGTGTACGTCTATGACGAGTCACGCAGGTACTGGGCTACTCCGCAGCGGCAGCGATCCGAACCAGTGTAAAATAGTCCCAATGTATAGGTGTACCATAGTGGTTCAGGATAAGACAAAAACACGGATTGAAAAATGGTTGATGGCTTGATGTTAAAAAAAGATATAATTCTATTTGTGTCTACATTTTTTTGCTTTGTGAAAGTACAGCAGATGAATCACTTTAGCATGAATTTATCATTCTGTTTCACAGATCGTATATCTATTATAGACTATAATACTGTTGTTTCCCAGTTTCTTTCTATTTCTTTCGGTTTCGGTTACTTCCTGCTCTGCTACTGTTCGGACGCTCTTGCTTACCGCTCCGCGCTTTGCTCTATCGCTTTTATATTTTTATATTTTATCTCCTTTTATCACCTAACCCTAACTTCAGCTAATCAACACAGTGCTCAAACGCTTGGATTACTACAAAAAAAGCAGAATACTTTTATTGAACCAGCCTCCCACTGCTTACATTCCGGGGAGGAAAACACAACTGCCTACATTCTAAAGGATAAGAGAAAATGCCTCTTCTGGAATCTACTTGCTGCACTAACTGCCACAGACTTTTACAAAGGATTGTAGCTCTTGAAACAAAGTTACTTGTGGCACCACCAAACCAGACAGAACACACAACAGAGCTTCGTCATGGATGCCCAGGGGCGGAGCCAGACGATGTAAACATTCGGGGCTTAGCCCAAATTTAGGGGGGTCCGGGGGCATCCTCCCCCGGGGAGATTTTTTTCCCATTTACGTAAGCTAAATGCACTATTTTTCAGGCTGTTTGAGATAATAGAATGCCTAAAAATCTATACACTCTCTGGGAAAATGATGATTACTCAGTAAAAAAAAAAAAAAAAATCTCCCAGTAGAGCCTACAACCTATTCTGTATTTAATTATTCTCCAGCTGTAGTGAATCCAAAACACCAAAAATGTTGAGGACTCATTTTCACCCCTGGCAACTAAAAAGAGGCAACCATTATCTGACTATTTTTAAGTTAGGCTACACAGGTACAATTGGAATTTGGTGTAAACATCATTACTAATCATAAGAGTTCAGTTCTGTTTAGTTTGTGCTTAGCTGACAGATTTGCTACATCAGAATCCATGCCATAATAATTTAGGCTGCTCTACTAGCAAACAGCAAATGCTGCAGTGCCAAGTAAATGTGCTCTTCAATACTCTGAATCGAATATCAGGCCAACAGAAGAACATTTATTAAAATTATATTATATTTCTTTGGGAAATAGCGCAGTATGATTAAAAACATGAGCATATATTATTATGTTACGGTACTTTATTTGTTTGACTACTGGTCACGTCTGACGCTGCTTCTGAATCTCTCTCCTGCCGGTGATGTTTACTGTTAGTGTTCCGTATAAAAAACTTAGTTATCATGTCCATATTAACTTCAGCAGGTTAGCCAGTAAGCTCGCTACGACGCCGGTGAAACATACAACAGCCCGCCAGCCCCTGATGACAACCATAGACAGTAAAAGAACGGCGAAGAAGAAGATTTATATTCTTCTTCGTTGGTTTTTATTGGCAGTTGGCAAACCAACAAGCTGAGTGATGCGCAATGCATTACCGTCCGCCACAGTAATATAACTTTTATTTAATTTTTTGCCGCTCCAGTCAGAAAGACTGACAGGAAATGAAACAAAGTTGAAGTTATTTTAAAAAACCTAAAAGATTCGGGGCTTTTGACAAAACATTCGGGGCTTAAGCCCAATTAGCCACCCCCCCGCTCCGCCCCTGTGGATGCCCTCAGCCTACAGCCGGTGAGTCCCATGAATCTAGTCCTCCTCGACAGGCCATACTGAGTGTAGGGAAACAAGCCGATCGACATACAAATCGGTGGCACAAACAGGGAGCGAGACCCAAAGGCACTCGAGACATCAGATTGTCACGAGCATCACATATTGCCGCAGTAGCCTCCTCTACCCCAGATACGGCTCTGACAAGGATTGCAAATACTGGTCTCCTACCACCGCCTATACATCTTGAGAACAGATTTGAAGTATTAGTGAATGTAAATGAGGAATCCCCAAACGTGATGAATGTGTTTGAACAAAGACTGAATCAGCCAGTAGCTAACACTGATGCTAACTGGCGCTCAAGGTCAAGCAGACAGCGGCACTCAGCTCAGAGCGCAGCCGAGCACAGGACTCTGATAGTGGGTGACTCCATAATCAGAAACATTATTAGCAGGGATACAACTACGTGCTGCCTTCCACAAGCAACGACTTCTGATGTAAACAGGGAACTTGAGAACATTCTGATGAAACATAAGACTGCAAATCGACTCATCATTCATGTGGGGAAAAATGATATTCATAAAGAGCAGTCAGAACTCCTTAAGAAGGATTTCAATGAACTTTTTGAAACACTCAAAACACTGACAGTACAAACATTAATCAGTGGACCACTCCCAGCAAGAGGAACAAACATATTTTCACGGTTGCTTGGGCTTAATACATGGCTCCAAAAAACCTGCAATATAAAAGGAGTAAACTTCATTGACAACTTCAATCTTTTCTGGAGTCAGAGGCAACTGTTTCAACAGGATGGCCACCACCCAAACAAACTTGGTTCAAGAGTGCTAAAGGACAATATCTACTTCTCCCTCAATCATCCTTCTGCAGTGTGTGCCAATACACTCAACCTGAATGGCACACACACACCTGGACACAGTATGAATGACCACAGGACTTCACTTCAGCACCTGGATTGACATGCGGTTGAGACGTCAAACAAGGACAATGATAACACCACTCAGCCAAAACAACCTCTGCTCACGGACACAATCTCAGCTGAGCCCTGCCCACAGAGCTCACCACAGACAGACTGTGACATTCACTGGCACACAAACTAAGAGAATTGCGATCTCCTTCAACTACTTCAGTTCAGTTCTCGCGCGTGCATCGTGGAAATCTCTTGAAGTCTCGTTTCAGGCCTACAAGGAAGAAAAGGAATAGTCGAATAAAGTCGTTATTTTTGTTTGTTTTTTCGCACAAAAAATATTCTCGTCGCTTGATAAACTTATAGTTGAGCCACTGTTGCGACATGGAATATTTAAACATTTTCTTTAATGACTTTCTGGGCCGTCCGCTGTCAGTCCCTTAGGGAGCCTATGTAGCAGTCATAAACCTCTCAGATTTAATCATAAATATCTTCATTTGTGTTCCGAAGACGAACGAAGGTCTTACGGGGTTGGTACAGCATGGGGGTGAGTAATTAATGACTTAATTTTCATTTTTGGGTGAACTAACCCTTTAAGCTTGAATGGATACTTTGACAATTTTCGATCTGGATTCCGATCGCATCACAGCACAGAGACAGCGCTCATAAAGATAATAAACGATATTCGCTTAAATAGTGATACAGGCAAATTATCAGTCCTGGTACTACTCGACCTCAGTGCTGCATTTGACACTGTCGATCACGACATACTTCTTGACAGGCTGGAAAACTGGGTGGGGCTTTCTGGGATAGTCCTAAAATGGTTCAGGTCATACTTAGAAGGGAGAGGTTATTATGTGAGTATAGGAGACCATAAGTCTGAGTGGACATCCATGACATGCGGAGTCCCTCAAGGCTCAATTCTTGCACCACTCCTGTTCAACCTGTATATGCTCCCAATGAGCCAAATAATGAGAAAGAACCGCATCTCTTACCACAGCTATGCAGACGACACACAGCTCTACTTAGCCCTATCGTCTAACGACTACAGCCCCATTGACTCCCTGTGCCAATGCATTGATGAAGTAAACAGTTGGATGTGCCAAAACTTTCTTCAGTTAAACAAAGACAAAACTGAAGTCATTGCGTTTGGAAACAAAGAGGAAGTTCTTAAGGTGAATGCATACCTTTTTTTTTTTTTTGGATCAAGTTTTTATTGAGTAAAGAATGTTATGTACAAAACCAAAAGTAAAATAAACATCATTCTGAACACATTCTCTTTTCTTTTTTCCCTCCCAAATTCCCAAGGCGACCATATCAACCCCACCCCCATCTCCCAAGGTTACATTCAGAGCATACATAGTCTAAGAGCAGTGTAGATCAAAAACCAAATACAATAAATAAATATAGCTGCGAGCAGCGATTACGGGCCCAAGCCGGTGGCACCGCAACCCCGGTGCCTTTAATTACCTAAAGGCACCGGAGTGGCGGTGCCGCCGGCTTTGGCCCTTCATCGCTGCTCGCAGCTATATTTATATATATATATATATATATATATATATATATATATATATATATATATATAAACAAGCCGGTGGCACCGCCACCCCGGTGCCTTTAGGGTTACTGTGCGTGACGGGCAATAACGTAACCCCGCTTTGACCTTTGAGAAGATGTGTGCTGTAGAGCTTGCATCAGTGTGGGCTCTGCAAAAGTGTGCATTGAGGGCACATATCAACCACAAAGTATGCGTGAGCAAGCTTCTGAAACCTAAAATGAAAAATGAGACACCCTACGGTCTCATGGACTTAATGGACACATGAAATAAGTACACAAGTTTGAAAGTTATATGAAGTGTGCCAAGACAGAATATTTGCCTGATCTGATTAGAAAAATAGTTTTTGTGTGTGTGTGTGTGTGTGAGGCGTGATTGAACAATGTAGACATAAAAACATACTCCGTCCTTTTGTTCATACAGGACATTATTCAAACTACAAAGTGTTTACTTATATTTGTGTACAATCGCAATAAAACACAACATTGTGCTTTTGTCAAACTGTAAACTACAACTGTCACCCAACCAAAATCTCTTACACACACACACACACACACACACACACATAGTTTAAAAGCAAAAAAATCTTTTGGACATTCATCATATTGCATTGGTTTTCATTTCTTGTTCTCGAACAGAGCCCTAATCTGTTTATTTTTTCAGTTACACATTCTACATTGATTAAAAAAGAAAAATCAAATGTGCTTTTATTTTAGACATAAATAAATAATCTAGCATTCAGATGAGAGTAAAGTTAGTGTTAGTTCAAATTTTAAGGAAAACAAAAATATGATCTGAAATATCGCACATTCATTTAAAATTCATTCAGGTTCAATTACCAAACATACAAATCTCAATGTAATTTAAAGCAAACAATACATTTAAAATATATGGGTTGTATGCAATTTTTTTATATATAAAAAGATATATATCCAAAAATACAAAGCCTAAACTTTAACAAGGGTTAAACAATCACTGTAACAGACACAATCACACACACACACACACACACACACGTCAAATCACTTACATTTTAGATGCAATATTGACTTTTTTTCTTTTTCAGCAGCGAAAATAGTTCAACAAAGATCACAGCAGAACCATCGAGCATCTCACAGCAACGTGTTTTCTCATTACTGAATGATTCAGCATTTTGAACAAATCGGTTGACTCAAAGATTCAACGACCAATCCATAATCTGTCTCATTCATGAATGACTCAGCCGTTCGAACGAATCGTTTGAACGAATGAATCAATGACTCGCTCATTAAGACGGTCGCCTGGCGACACCTAATGACGGTTTAGTGATATGTTTAAAAGTATCATTCTTTCCAACGATTGTTAATTAACTCATATTTGAAACATAAGCTATATATATATATATATATATATATATATATATACACACACATATATATACACAAAAATAAAATAAACACATTTGAAGCGTGTTTGCTTACTAAATTGTGAGCTGAACGAAAGTTGCAGCAAATATCAGCAACAGGAGTCAAATTTCATTAATCACGAGAGTGAAGAGCTGACTGAAAAGATGATGACGGAATAGGCTATTTTATGTAAAAGCGCCTATTTAAGCGAATCTATCATTATACTCTTTTGTTGTTGTGTTTTCCGTGAAAAATAATAGACTATTGAACTCACAATTCAAGCACGCGCTCTGCACGCGCCACCATTATCAATGTCCGTGTGGACGTCCGCGATCGAACAGTGGAAACATTGGCTACTCCGTCATTTTATTCAAGAAGATCATTCAAACTGCAAAGTGTTTACTTATTTTTGGATACTCGCAATCAAACACAACATTGTGATTTTGTAAAATACATTCAAGAAATCCGCCCCCGAAATGGGGCTTCTTTTAAAATGAAACAAAAATGCTCACAGCTGCACGTCTTGTGGAGACGTCCGTTACTTTCGCTTTCAAGTTAGCGATTTTAAAGCCCCCAGCGGAGTCACGGTGGGAAAATATTCCCATAGTAGCATCAATTGGCCTACCTGATTTTGAACACAAGAGGGCAGTAAAGCACTATGAATGATTTTTATTTTTTTTTTTTGGCTAAACAACCATTCTGGCTGTTTTTAAACTTAAACATAAATCTTAAATTGAAAAAAAGGAATACAATGGGTTTACTTCTAATATTAGTATAATTTTATAGAAAAATAAATGGTGTATAATTACATTTTAGAAAGATATGAGACATTTCCTGATTCTTTTTTTGACATAATCCCTCGCCATAGCAAAACCGTTTGAGATATTCAATATCCGTTCACAATTTAGCATCTTTAATGTATTTTCATCAAGTTGAAAAAGTTTTGTAACTGTAGATGAAACTAACCCCCCCCCCCCCCCCCCACACACACTTTTGTCACAAAAGGTGGCGCTACTGAGCCCCTGCACCACGCCCGTTTCTGAAACTTTGCACATGTCTACTGGCTAATAAATGTGATCTGTCTGTCAAGTTTCATGCAATTTTAAGCAATTTCAGGCATGCTAAGAGTCTCAAAAGCATCCAAAAAGAATATTAAAGTTTGATGCGTTGCCATGGCAACAGTATCTAAGATTTCAATAATCCTTTCACAGGTCTACATCTGCCGTGTATTTACATTATACACATAAAGTTTGAAGCAAATTGGGTAAAAATAAGAGGGTGATTTCAAAGCCTTTAGGAAGTGACACACTTCCTGCTGCCAGTTGGTGGCGCTATAACTTTGACTCACAATAGTCACATCCATGTGATCGGACTCTTACAGCGAACACACTGCTGAAGTTTCATCAAGATCAGTTAATGTATGCAGAAGTTATAACACACTTCCTGTTTCCTTTATTCGCCATAAATTCGTTTCCTCGCCACAGCCAAACCGTTCGAGATATCAAAAATCCCCTGGCAACTTTTCATCCTCAATGTCTTGACTTCATGCTGACCGAGTTTCGTGGCGATTGGTTGAATTCTCTAGGAGGAGTATATCGAATTCCAGGGGCATACGCTTCCAAACAAACCATAATAGCCGACTTCCTGTTGGGCTGGGGTAAAAAGTAAAAGTACAAAGGATATATGAATCGATGAGATCTATATGTGTACCGAGTTTCATATTATTACATTCAAGCGTGTTTGATTTATGGACCAAGTTTTCGGACCCCGTTCCAGGGGGCGCTGTCGAGCCCCCCTGCCACGCCCGGGTACCAGCTTCAGCCCGGCCCTGATGGCCACGGGTTCTGACCCGTGTGCAAAGTTTCAAGAGTTTTTGAGCACGTTAAGGGCCCCCAAAGTGCGCTGAGAGTCTCAAAAGTATCCAAAAAGAATATTAAAGTTTGATGCGTTGTCACGGCAACAGCATCTAAGATATCAACAATCCTTTCACAGGTCTAAATCTGGCGTGTGTCTACATTATACACATCAAGTTTGAAGCAAATCGGGTAAAGCCTGTTTGATTTATGGACCAAGTTTTCGGACCCCATTCCAGGGGGCGCTGTCGAGCCCCCCTGCCACGCCCGGGTACCAGCTTCAGCCCGGCCCTGATGGCCGCGGTTTCTGACCCGTGTGCAAAGTTTCAAGAGTTTTTGAGCACGTTAAGGGCCCCAAAAGTGCGCTAAGAATCTCAAAAGTATCCAAAAAGAATATTAAAGTTTGATGCGTTGTCACGGCAACAGCATCTAAGATATCAACAATCCTTTCACAGGTCTACATCTGGCTTGTGTCTACATTATACACATCAAGTTTGAAGCAAATAGGGTAAAGCGTGTTGGATATATGGACCAAATTGTCTGACCCGTTCAAGGGGGCGCTGTCGAGCCCCCCTGCCACGCCCGGGTACCAGCTTCAGCCTGGCCCTGATGGCCGCGGGTTTTGTCCCGTGTGCAAAGTTTCAAGAGTTTTCGAGCACGTTAAGAACCCCAAAAGTGCCCGAAAGCATAAAAAAGCATGAAAAAGCTTAAAAAAAGGAATATTAATGTTTGATGCATTGCCATGGCAACAGTATCTAAGATATCAATAATCCTTTCACAGGTCTACATCTGGCGTGTGTCTACATTATGCACATGAAGTTTGAAGCAAATCGGGTAAAAATAAGAGGGTGATTTAAAAGCATTTTGAAAGTGACACACTTCCTGCTTCCAGTTGGTGGCGCTATAACTTTGACTCACAATAGTCACATCCATGTGATCGGGCTCTTACAACGAACACACTGCTGAAGTTTCATCAAGATTAGTTAATGTATCCAGTAGTTATAACACACTTCCTGTTTCACGTTTCTCGCCATAATTTCGTTTACTCGCCACGGCCAAACCGTTCGAGATATCAAAAATCCCCTGGCAATTTTTCATCCTCAGTGTCTTGACTTCATGCTGACCGAGTTTCGTGCCGTGTGTTTGAATTCTCTAGGAGGAGTATTTCACATTCCATTGCATGTGTTTTCCAAACAACCCTTAATAGCCGACTTCCTGTTGGGCTGGGGTAAAAAGTAAGAGCATGAAGTATATATGAACCGATGAGATCTATATGTGTACTGAGTTTCATATTATTACATGCAAGCGTGTTTGATTTATGGACCAAGTGTTCAAACCCCGTTCCAGGGGGCGCTGTCGAGCCCCCCTGCCACGCCCGGGTACCAGCTTCAGCCCGGCCCTGATGGCCGCGGGTTCTGAGATGTGTGCAAAGTTTCAAGAGTTTTCGAGCACGTTAAGGCCCCCAAAAGTGCCCAAAAGGTAGTAAAATAATAATAATAATAATAATAATAATAAATATAGCTGCGAGCAGCGATTACGGGCCCAAGCCGGTGGCACCGCAACCCCGGTGCCTTTAATTACCTAAAGGCACCGGAGTGGCGGTGCCGCCGGCTTTGGCCCTTCATCGCTGCTCGCAGCTATATTTATATATATATATATATATATATATATATATATATATATATATATATATAAACAAGCCGGTGGCACCGCCACCCCGGTGCCTTTAGGGTTACTGTGCGTGACGGGCAATAACGTAACCCCGCTTTGACCTTTGAGAAGATGTGTGCTGTAGAGCTTGCATCAGTGTGGGCTCTGCAAAAGTGTGCATTGAGGGCACATATCAACCACAAAGTATGCGTGAGCAAGCTTCTGAAACCTAAAATGAAAAATGAGACACCCTACGGTCTCATGGACTTAATGGACACATGAAATAAGTACACAAGTTTGAAAGTTATATGAAGTGTGCCAAGACAGAATATTTGCCTGATCTGATTAGAAAAATAGTTTTTGTGTGTGTGTGTGTGTGTGAGGCGTGATTGAACAATGTAGACATAAAAACATACTCCGTCCTTTTGTTCATACAGGACATTATTCAAACTACAAAGTGTTTACTTATATTTGTGTACAATCGCAATAAAACACAACATTGTGCTTTTGTCAAACTGTAAACTACAACTGTCACCCAACCAAAATCTCTTACACACACACACACACACACACACACACACACACACACACACATAGTTTAAAAGCAAAAAAATCTTTTGGACATTCATCATATTGCATTGGTTTTCATTTCTTGTTCTCGAACAGAGCCCTAATCTGTTTATTTTTTCAGTTACACATTCTACATTGATTAAAAAAGAAAAATCAAATGTGCTTTTATTTTAGACATAAATAAATAATCTAGCATTCAGATGAGAGTAAAGTTAGTGTTAGTTCAAATTTTAAGGAAAACAAAAATATGATCTGAAATATCGCACATTCATTTAAAATTCATTCAGGTTCAATTACCAAACATACAAATCTCAATGTAATTTAAAGCAAACAATACATTTAAAATATATGGGTTGTATGCAATTTTTTTATATATAAAAAGATATATATCCAAAAATACAAAGCCTAAACTTTAACAAGGGTTAAACAATCACTGTAACAGACACAATCACACACACACACACACACACACACGTCAAATCACTTACATTTTAGATGCAATATTGACTTTTTTTCTTTTTCAGCAGCGAAAATAGTTCAACAAAGATCACAGCAGAACCATCGAGCATCTCACAGCAACGTGTTTTCTCATTACTGAATGATTCAGCATTTTGAACAAATCGGTTGACTCAAAGATTCAACGACCAATCCATAATCTGTCTCATTCATGAATGACTCAGCCGTTCGAACGAATCGTTTGAACGAATGAATCAATGACTCGCTCATTAAGACGGTCGCCTGGCGACACCTAATGACGGTTTAGTGATATGTTTAAAAGTATCATTCTTTCCAACGATTGTTAATTAACTCATATTTGAAACATAAGCTATATATATATATATATATATATATATATATATATATATATATATACACACACATATATATACACAAAAATAAAATAAACACATTTGAAGCGTGTTTGCTTACTAAATTGTGAGCTGAACGAAAGTTGCAGCAAATATCAGCAACAGGAGTCAAATTTCATTAATCACGAGAGTGAAGAGCTGACTGAAAAGATGATGACGGAATAGGCTATTTTATGTAAAAGCGCCTATTTAAGCGAATCTATCATTATACTCTTTTGTTGTTGTGTTTTCCGTGAAAAATAATAGACTATTGAACTCACAATTCAAGCACGCGCTCTGCACGCGCCACCATTATCAATGTCCGTGTGGACGTCCGCGATCGAACAGTGGAAACATTGGCTACTCCGTCATTTTATTCAAGAAGATCATTCAAACTGCAAAGTGTTTACTTATTTTTGGATACTCGCAATCAAACACAACATTGTGATTTTGTAAAATACATTCAAGAAATCCGCCCCCGAAATGGGGCTTCTTTTAAAATGAAACAAAAATGCTCACAGCTGCACGTCTTGTGGAGACGTCCGTTACTTTCGCTTTCAAGTTAGCGATTTTAAAGCCCCCAGCGGAGTCACGGTGGGAAAATATTCCCATAGTAGCATCAATTGGCCTACCTGATTTTGAACACAAGAGGGCAGTAAAGCACTATGAATGATTTTTATTTTTTTTTTTTGGCTAAACAACCATTCTGGCTGTTTTTAAACTTAAACATAAATCTTAAATTGAAAAAAAGGAATACAATGGGTTTACTTCTAATATTAGTATAATTTTATAGAAAAATAAATGGTGTATAATTACATTTTAGAAAGATATGAGACATTTCCTGATTCTTTTTTTGACATAATCCCTCGCCATAGCAAAACCGTTTGAGATATTCAATATCCGTTCACAATTTAGCATCTTTAATGTATTTTCATCAAGTTGAAAAAGTTTTGTAACTGTAGATGAAACTAACCCCCCCCCCCCCCCCCCCACACACACTTTTGTCACAAAAGGTGGCGCTACTGAGCCCCTGCACCACGCCCGTTTCTGAAACTTTGCACATGTCTACTGGCTAATAAATGTGATCTGTCTGTCAAGTTTCATGCAATTTTAAGCAATTTCAGGCATGCTAAGAGTCTCAAAAGCATCCAAAAAGAATATTAAAGTTTGATGCGTTGCCATGGCAACAGTATCTAAGATTTCAATAATCCTTTCACAGGTCTACATCTGCCGTGTATTTACATTATACACATAAAGTTTGAAGCAAATTGGGTAAAAATAAGAGGGTGATTTCAAAGCCTTTAGGAAGTGACACACTTCCTGCTGCCAGTTGGTGGCGCTATAACTTTGACTCACAATAGTCACATCCATGTGATCGGACTCTTACAGCGAACACACTGCTGAAGTTTCATCAAGATCAGTTAATGTATGCAGAAGTTATAACACACTTCCTGTTTCCTTTATTCGCCATAAATTCGTTTCCTCGCCACAGCCAAACCGTTCGAGATATCAAAAATCCCCTGGCAACTTTTCATCCTCAATGTCTTGACTTCATGCTGACCGAGTTTCGTGGCGATTGGTTGAATTCTCTAGGAGGAGTATATCGAATTCCAGGGGCATACGCTTCCAAACAAACCATAATAGCCGACTTCCTGTTGGGCTGGGGTAAAAAGTAAAAGTACAAAGGATATATGAATCGATGAGATCTATATGTGAACCGAGTTTCATATTATTACATTCAAGCGTGTTTGATTTATGGACCAAGTTTTCGGACCCCGTTCCAGGGGGCGCTGTCGAGCCCCCCTGCCACGCCCGGGTACCAGCTTCAGCCCGGCCCTGATGGCCACGGGTTCTGACCCGTGTGCAAAGTTTCAAGAGTTTTTGAGCACGTTAAGGGCCCCCAAAGTGCGCTGAGAGTCTCAAAAGTATCCAAAAAGAATATTAAAGTTTGATGCGTTGTCACGGCAACAGCATCTAAGATATCAACAATCCTTTCACAGGTCTAAATCTGGCGTGTGTCTACATTATACACATCAAGTTTGAAGCAAATCGGGTAAAGCCTGTTTGATTTATGGACCAAGTTTTCGGACCCCATTCCAGGGGGCGCTGTCGAGCCCCCCTGCCACGCCCGGGTACCAGCTTCAGCCCGGCCCTGATGGCCGCGGTTTCTGACCCGTGTGCAAAGTTTCAAGAGTTTTTGAGCACGTTAAGGGCCCCAAAAGTGCGCTAAGAATCTCAAAAGTATCCAAAAAGAATATTAAAGTTTGATGCGTTGTCACGGCAACAGCATCTAAGATATCAACAATCCTTTCACAGGTCTACATCTGGCTTGTGTCTACATTATACACATCAAGTTTGAAGCAAATAGGGTAAAGCGTGTTGGATATATGGACCAAATTGTCTGACCCGTTCAAGGGGGCGCTGTCGAGCCCCCCTGCCACGCCCGGGTACCAGCTTCAGCCTGGCCCTGATGGCCGCGGGTTTTGTCCCGTGTGCAAAGTTTCAAGAGTTTTCGAGCACGTTAAGAACCCCAAAAGTGCCCGAAAGCATAAAAAAGCATGAAAAAGCTTAAAAAAAGGAATATTAATGTTTGATGCATTGCCATGGCAACAGTATCTAAGATATCAATAATCCTTTCACAGGTCTACATCTGGCGTGTGTCTACATTATGCACATGAAGTTTGAAGCAAATCGGGTAAAAATAAGAGGGTGATTTAAAAGCATTTTGAAAGTGACACACTTCCTGCTTCCAGTTGGTGGCGCTATAACTTTGACTCACAATAGTCACATCCATGTGATCGGGCTCTTACAACGAACACACTGCTGAAGTTTCATCAAGATTAGTTAATGTATCCAGTAGTTATAACACACTTCCTGTTTCACGTTTCTCGCCATAATTTCGTTTACTCGCCACGGCCAAACCGTTCGAGATATCAAAAATCCCCTGGCAATTTTTCATCCTCAGTGTCTTGACTTCATGCTGACCGAGTTTCGTGCCGTGTGTTTGAATTCTCTAGGAGGAGTATTTCACATTCCATTGCATGTGTTTTCCAAACAACCCTTAATAGCCGACTTCCTGTTGGGCTGGGGTAAAAAGTAAGAGCATGAAGTATATATGAACCGATGAGATCTATATGTGTACTGAGTTTCATATTATTACATGCAAGCGTGTTTGATTTATGGACCAAGTGTTCAAACCCCGTTCCAGGGGGCGCTGTCGAGCCCCCCTGCCACGCCCGGGTACCAGCTTCAGCCCGGCCCTGATGGCCGCGGGTTCTGAGATGTGTGCAAAGTTTCAAGAGTTTTCGAGCACGTTAAGGCCCCCAAAAGTGCCCAAAAGGTAGTAAAATAATAATAATAATAATAATAATAAATATAGCTGCGAGCAGCGATTGCGGGCCCAAGCCGGTGGCACCGCAACCCCGGTGCCGGAGTGGCGGTTCCGCCGGCTTTGGCCCTTCATCGCTGCTCGCAGCTATATTTATATATATATATATATATATATATATATATATATATATATAAACAAGCCGGTGGCACTGCCACCCCGGTGCCTTAAGGGTTACTGTGCACGACGTGCAAAAACGTAACCCCGCTTTCACTGTCGCCCTACGGTCCCATGGATTTAACGGACACATGAAATAAGTACACAAGACCGAAAATTGATATGAACTGTACCATTTTGGACAGGGACTATGATCGTGAATCACAATAGCCACATATATGAGATCATTTAAATTTAGAATCATTTTTAATGTCATAGGACATACATGGGCAATATACGGCCCGGGGGCCGGGGCCGGATCCGGCCCGCATAGCGCTTCAATCCGGCCCCCGCGATGCGATCGCAATTTGGATGAAACACACGCCGAAATAAACATGCGTGACACAAAACAATCTTTAACTTAGGTGGCAAATATGTTTTAGTAATTCTGTGAATTACACTGCGCAAACCAAAATTAATACTACCCACCGGATGAAGGGTTGTCTCTGTCTCCACATAACATAAAATATTCATTTTATTTTATTTTTCGTGTTCGCATTTATGAGGAAAAACAATGTTACAGACGTGTTCTCCGTTACGGACGTGAGCGCTCTGAAAGCGGCACTAAAAGATGCTTTAAAACTTTCACAAAGACATCAAACAGAAAGCACAAAACAAAGCACAAAACCTTTCTTTGAAGTGAATTTCGTTTTGTATTAATTGTATCTTAATTTTAATCAATGTTTCATCAACCAATTGCCTGTATTTAATCAATAAGAAGTAAATATAGCAGACAATATAGAGATAATCACGAAACATTAATAATGAGATAATCACGCCGGCGCGTGAACTGGAGCTCGTCTCATAAATGAACCGAAACTCAGCATATAAAGTAGCCTACTTGCCTCACATGTCTACTTTTAAACTGAACAATTCAAAACGAAAGAAAACAGACTACAGACTGCTCTCTGCTTATGTAATCCTTATGAAATGTGCATTTCTCTCTGGCGCGTTCACTAGGCTACTGAAGATCGCGAGTCAGCATCGTCAACTTCATCTTAGCCGACAATGACAAAGAAAACACTTATTTATTAATAAACAATTAAAATATCTCCTTGCTATATTTTACATATTCATAATCATTACTTTTGCTGGTTTTGCCAGTCATGTATTCTGCAACGAAATATGTTTTGAAAGTATCCTTCCCAACACTGGAAGTCTGTATGTTAATTAGGGATGGGCATTTTTCAAAAATATTGCATTCGAATATTCGGGCTCATAAAAATCAAATATTCGTTTATTTAAATGACATTTAACGAAAAAGATGTTATTTTTTAAGTTTTTTTTTGTTTTACGTTTTTGTCACCATTTCTTTTAGTTGAAAACATTAAACATTAGGCCTATGTGTAAACAAAAAATATAAAAAATAAAAGCATTAATAAAAGAATGCTCAAGCAGCGCGAACGGGAAAAAAACGCCTAATAAAGCGGTTGCGCCAGATATCGTACAGAACGTACACACACTCGAGTCAGCATATGATTATCGTGTTTATATTGTTTCATGTTTATATAGAGAAAAACAATATCCACATGCAGGGGCGCCTGCATGTGGATGAAAAAAAAAATATGATTTACAATTACTGCTTTGGTTGCATTCTGGTGGAATTATTAATAGTACATTAGATATGACAAAATACCTTCATAGCGGTAAACAGAGTATCTTCAATTGGTACCGAGTGGCATAAGACTTGATAAACGCGCGTTCAAAATGATCACGATAAAACAGGTGCTCGCGCACATTCGGCCTGGGGACTGGTTTATAGTAGCCTGTATTCGTGTTCGAAGGTGTCATCTCCTCATACGTTCACGAAAAGTACGAAGTACGAACGCAGTGCTTTCCATCTTGAGATTCAGTGGGGGGCGCACTCTGGACAGCTATATAGTGTCTTATTATTCTAAATAATTGAATATATTGATCAAATTTACAAATTGAAAATGAAAGATGAAGCATACATTTAATAAGACTAGACTAGGGGTGCCTTGCATTACAATATGCAGATTTAAATATACCACCGTCAATTTGATGTGTGTGTGTATAATAAAATCATTTAGTCACTTCAATTATAACTTGAACGTGTTTGCTTACTAAATTGTGAGCAAAACGAAAGTTGCAGCAAAGATCAGCAACAGGAGTCAAAATTCATTAATCACGAGAGTGAAGAGCTGACTGAAAAAAATGATGACGGAATATTTTGTGTAAAAGTGCCTATTTAAGCGAATCTGTCATTTACTCTTTTGTTGTTGTGTTTTCCCTGAAAACCGGAAGCAATCGCCCCCGATATGGCGCTAATTTTAAAGTGACACTAAAAAGTATGCGGCTGCACTGACATTCATAATGGTGCGCGTCCATGGCGACGAGCAAGCAAAACAGAGCGAACGTTTTTTCATTTCTACTTCCATAGAAATTCATTCGAATTTCATTAATCACGAGTCGAGAGTGAGCGTCTCTCTCTGCTGTGTTATGCTGCATCACACGGGCATTCATAACGCTGCGCGTCCACGACGATGAGCGAGCAGAACAGAGTGAACGTTTTTTAGTTCATTCCTACTTCCATATAGGAATTCCCTCGAGCGCTCTGCACGCGCCACCATTATCAATGTCCGTGTGGACGTCCGCGATCGAACAGTGGAAACATTGGCTACTCCGTCATTTTATTCAAGAAGATCATTCAAACTGCAAAGTGTTTACTTATTTTTGGATACTCGCAATCAAACACAACATTGTGATTTTGTAAAATACATTCAAGAAATCCGCCCCCGAAATGGGGCTTCTTTTAAAATGAAACGAAAATGCTTACAGCTGCACGTCTTGTGGAGACGTCCGTTACTTTCGCTTTCAAGTTAGCGATTTTAAAGCCCCCAGCGGAGTCACGGTGGGAAAATATTCCCATAGTAGCATCAATTGGCCTACCTGATTTTGAACACAAGAGGGCAGTAAAGCACTATGAATGATTTGTATTTTTTTATTTTTTTGGCTAAACAACCATTCTGGCTGTTTTTAAACTTAAACATAAATCTTAAATTGAAAAAAAGGAATACAATGGGTTTAGTTCTAATATTAGTATAATTTTATAGAAAAATAAATGGTGTATAATTACATTTTAGAAAGATATGAGACATTTCCTGATTCTTTTTTTGACATAATCCCTCGCCATAGAAAAAACGTTTGAGATATTCAATATCCGTTCACAATTTAGCATCTTTAATGTATTTTCATCAAGTTGAAAAAGTTTTGTAACTGTAGATGAAACTAACCCCCCCCCCACACACACACACACACACTTTTGTCACAAAAGGTGGCGCTACTGAGCCCCTGCACTACGCCCGTTTCTGAAACTTTGCACATGTCTACTGGCTAATAAATGTGATCTGTCTGTCAAGTTTCATGCAATTTTAAGCAATTTCAGGCATGCTAAGAGTCTCAAAAGCATCCAAAAAGAATATTAAAGTTTGATGCGTTGCCATGGCAACAGTATCTAAGATATCAATAATCCTTTCACAGGTCTACATCTGCCGTGTATTTACATTATACACATCAAGTTTGAAGCAAATCGGGTAAAAATAAGAGGGTGATTTCAAAGTATTTTGAAAGTGACACACTTCCTGCTGCCAGTTGGTGGCGCTATAACTTTGACTCACAATAGTCACATCCATGTGATCGGCCTCTTACAGCGAACACACTGTTGAAGTTTCATCAAGATCAGTTAATGTATGCAGAAGTTATAACACACTTCCTGTTTCCATTATTCGCCATAAATTCGTTTCCTCGTCACGGCCAAACCGTTCGAGATATCAGAAATCCCCTGGCAATTTTTCATCCTCAATGTCTTGACATCATGCTGACCGAGTTTCGTTGCGATTGGTTGAATTCTCTAGGAGGAGTATATCGAATTCCAGGGGCATACGCTTTCAAACAAACCATAATAGCCGACTTCCTGTTGGGCTGGGGTAAAAAGTAAAAGTACAAAGGATATATGAATCGATGAGATCTATATGTGTACCGAGTTTCATATTATTACATTCAAGCGTGTTTGATTTATGGACCAAGTTTTCGGACCCCGTTCCAGGGGGCACTGTCGAGCCCCCCTGCCACGCCCGGGTACCAGCTTCAGCCCGGCCCTGATGGCCACGGGTTCTGACCCGTGTGCAAAGTTTCAAGAGTTTTTGAGCACGTTAAGGGCCCCCAAAGTGCGCTGAGAGTCTCAAAAGTATCCAAAAAGAATATTAAAGTTTGATGCGTTGTCACGGCAACAGCATCTAAGATATCAACAATCCTTTCACAAGTCTAAATCTGGCGTGTGTCTACATTATACACATCAAGTTTGAAGCAAATCGGGTAAAGCCTGTTTGATTTATGGACCAAGTTTTCGGACCCCATTCCAGGGGGCGCTGTCGAGCCCCCCTGCCACGCCCGGGTACCAGCTTCAGCCCGGCCCTGATGGCCGCGGTTTCTGACCCGTGTGCAAAGTTTCAAGAGTTTTTGAGCACGTTAAGGGCCCCAAAAGTGCGCTAAGAATCTCAAAAGTATCCAAAAAGAATATTAAAGTTTGATGCGTTGTCACGGCAACAGCATCTAAGATATCAACAATCCTTTCACAGGTCTACATCTGGCTTGTGTCTACATTATACACATCAAGTTTGAAGCAAATAGGGTAAAGCGTGTTGGATATATGGACCAAATTGTCTGACCCGTTCAAGGGGGCGCTGTCGAGCCCCCCTGCCACGCCCGGGTACCAGCTTCAGCCTGGCCCTGATGGCCGCGGGTTTTGTCCCGTGTGCAAAGTTTCAAGAGTTTTCGAGCACGTTAAGAACCCCAAAAGTGCCCGAAAGCATAAAAAAGCATGAAAAAGCTTAAAAAAAGGAATATTAATGTTTGATGCATTGCCATGGCAACAGTATCTAAGATATCAATAATCCTTTCACAGGTCTACATCTGGCGTGTGTCTACATTATGCACATGAAGTTTGAAGCAAATCGGGTAAAAATAAGAGGGTGATTTAAAAGCATTTTGAAAGTGACACACTTCCTGCTTCCAGTTGGTGGCGCTATAACTTTGACTCACAATAGTCACATCCATGTGATCGGGCTCTTACAACGAACACACTGCTGAAGTTTCATCAAGATTAGTTAATGTATGCAGTAGTTATAACACACTTCCTGTTTCACGTTTCTCGCCATAATTTCGTTTACTCGCCACGGCCAAACCGTTCGAGATATCAAAAATCCCCTGGCAATTTTTCATCCTCAGTGTCTTGACTTCATGCTGACCGAGTTTCGTGCCGTGTGTTTGAATTCTCTAGGAGGAGTATTTCACATTCCATTGCATGTGTTTTCCAAACAACCCTTAATAGCCGACTTCCTGTTGGGCTGGGGTAAAAAGTAAGAGCATGAAGTATATATGAACCGATGAGATCTATATGTGTACTGAGTTTCATATTATTACATGCAAGCGTGTTTGATTTATGGACCAAGTGTTCAAACCCCGTTCCAGGGGGCGCTGTCGAGCCCCCCTGCCACGCCCGGGTACCAGCTTCAGCCCGGCCCTGATGGCCGCGGGTTCTGAGATGTGTGCAAAGTTTCAAGAGTTTTCGAGCACGTTAAGGCCCCCAAAAGTGCCCAAAAGGTAGTAAAATAATAATAATAATAATAATAATAATAATAAATATAGCTGCGAGCAGCGATTACGGGCCCAAGCCGGTGGCACCGCAACCCCGGTGCCTTTAATTACCTAAAGGCACCGGAGTGGCGGTGCCGCCGGCTTTGGCCCTTCATCGCTGCTCGCAGCTATATTTATATATATATATATATATATATATATATATATATATATATATATATATAAACAAGCCGGTGGCACCGCCACCCCGGTGCCTTTAGGGTTACTGTGCGTGACGGGCAATAACGTAACCCCGCTTTGACCTTTGAGAAGATGTGTGCTGTAGAGCTTGCATCAGTGTGGGCTCTGCAAAAGTGTGCATTGAGGGCACATATCAACCACAAAGTATGCGTGAGCAAGCTTCTGAAACCTAAAATGAAAAATGAGACACCCTACGGTCTCATGGACTTAATGGACACATGAAATAAGTACACAAGTTTGAAAGTTATATGAAGTGTGCCAAGACAGAATATTTGCCTGATCTGATTAGAAAAATAGTTTTTGTGTGTGTGTGTGTGTGTGAGGCGTGATTGAACAATGTAGACATAAAAACATACTCCGTCCTTTTGTTCATACAGGACATTATTCAAACTACAAAGTGTTTACTTATATTTGTGTACAATCGCAATAAAACACAACATTGTGCTTTTGTCAAACTGTAAACTACAACTGTCACCCAACCAAAATCTCTTACACACACACACACACACACACACACACACACACACACACACATAGTTTAAAAGCAAAAAAATCTTTTGGACATTCATCATATTGCATTGGTTTTCATTTCTTGTTCTCGAACAGAGCCCTAATCTGTTTATTTTTTCAGTTACACATTCTACATTGATTAAAAAAGAAAAATCAAATGTGCTTTTATTTTAGACATAAATAAATAATCTAGCATTCAGATGAGAGTAAAGTTAGTGTTAGTTCAAATTTTAAGGAAAACAAAAATATGATCTGAAATATCGCACATTCATTTAAAATTCATTCAGGTTCAATTACCAAACATACAAATCTCAATGTAATTTAAAGCAAACAATACATTTAAAATATATGGGTTGTATGCAATTTTTTTATATATAAAAAGATATATATCCAAAAATACAAAGCCTAAACTTTAACAAGGGTTAAACAATCACTGTAACAGACACAATCACACACACACACACACACACACACGTCAAATCACTTACATTTTAGATGCAATATTGACTTTTTTTCTTTTTCAGCAGCGAAAATAGTTCAACAAAGATCACAGCAGAACCATCGAGCATCTCACAGCAACGTGTTTTCTCATTACTGAATGATTCAGCATTTTGAACAAATCGGTTGACTCAAAGATTCAACGACCAATCCATAATCTGTCTCATTCATGAATGACTCAGCCGTTCGAACGAATCGTTTGAACGAATGAATCAATGACTCGCTCATTAAGACGGTCGCCTGGCGACACCTAATGACGGTTTAGTGATATGTTTAAAAGTATCATTCTTTCCAACGATTGTTAATTAACTCATATTTGAAACATAAGCTATATATATATATATATATATATATATATATATATATATACACACACATATATATACACAAAAATAAAATAAACACATTTGAAGCGTGTTTGCTTACTAAATTGTGAGCTGAACGAAAGTTGCAGCAAATATCAGCAACAGGAGTCAAATTTCATTAATCACGAGAGTGAAGAGCTGACTGAAAAGATGATGACGGAATAGGCTATTTTATGTAAAAGCGCCTATTTAAGCGAATCTATCATTATACTCTTTTGTTGTTGTGTTTTCCGTGAAAAATAATAGACTATTGAACTCACAATTCAAGCACGCGCTCTGCACGCGCCACCATTATCAATGTCCGTGTGGACGTCCGCGATCGAACAGTGGAAACATTGGCTACTCCGTCATTTTATTCAAGAAGATCATTCAAACTGCAAAGTGTTTACTTATTTTTGGATACTCGCAATCAAACACAACATTGTGATTTTGTAAAATACATTCAAGAAATCCGCCCCCGAAATGGGGCTTCTTTTAAAATGAAACAAAAATGCTCACAGCTGCACGTCTTGTGGAGACGTCCGTTACTTTCGCTTTCAAGTTAGCGATTTTAAAGCCCCCAGCGGAGTCACGGTGGGAAAATATTCCCATAGTAGCATCAATTGGCCTACCTGATTTTGAACACAAGAGGGCAGTAAAGCACTATGAATGATTTTTATTTATTTTTTTTGGCTAAACAACCATTCTGGCTGTTTTTAAACTTAAACATAAATCTTAAATTGAAAAAAAGGAATACAATGGGTTTACTTCTAATATTAGTATAATTTTATAGAAAAATAAATGGTGTATAATTACATTTTAGAAAGATATGAGACATTTCCTGATTCTTTTTTTGACATAATCCCTCGCCATAGCAAAACCGTTTGAGATATTCAATATCCGTTCACAATTTAGCATCTTTAATGTATTTTCATCAAGTTGAAAAAGTTTTGTAACTGTAGATGAAACTAACCCCCCCCCCCCCCCCCCCCCCCCCACACACACTTTTGTCACAAAAGGTGGCGCTACTGAGCCCCTGCACCACGCCCGTTTCTGAAACTTTGCACATGTCTACTGGCTAATAAATGTGATCTGTCTGTCAAGTTTCATGCAATTTTAAGCAATTTCAGGCATGCTAAGAGTCTCAAAAGCATCCAAAAAGAATATTAAAGTTTGATGCGTTGCCATGGCAACAGTATCTAAGATTTCAATAATCCTTTCACAGGTCTACATCTGCCGTGTATTTACATTATACACATAAAGTTTGAAGCAAATTGGGTAAAAATAAGAGGGTGATTTCAAAGCCTTTAGGAAGTGACACACTTCCTGCTGCCAGTTGGTGGCGCTATAACTTTGACTCACAATAGTCACATCCATGTGATCGGACTCTTACAGCGAACACACTGCTGAAGTTTCATCAAGATCAGTTAATGTATGCAGAAGTTATAACACACTTCCTGTTTCCTTTATTCGCCATAAATTCGTTTCCTCGCCACAGCCAAACCGTTCGAGATATCAAAAATCCCCTGGCAACTTTTCATCCTCAATGTCTTGACTTCATGCTGACCGAGTTTCGTGGCGATTGGTTGAATTCTCTAGGAGGAGTATATCGAATTCCAGGGGCATACGCTTCCAAACAAACCATAATAGCCGACTTCCTGTTGGGCTGGGGTAAAAAGTAAAAGTACAAAGGATATATGAATCGATGAGATCTATATGTGTACCGAGTTTCATATTATTACATTCAAGCGTGTTTGATTTATGGACCAAGTTTTCGGACCCCGTTCCAGGGGGCGCTGTCGAGCCCCCCTGCCACGCCCGGGTACCAGCTTCAGCCCGGCCCTGATGGCCACGGGTTCTGACCCGTGTGCAAAGTTTCAAGAGTTTTTGAGCACGTTAAGGGCCCCCAAAGTGCGCTGAGAGTCTCAAAAGTATCCAAAAAGAATATTAAAGTTTGATGCGTTGTCACGGCAACAGCATCTAAGATATCAACAATCCTTTCACAGGTCTAAATCTGGCGTGTGTCTACATTATACACATCAAGTTTGAAGCAAATCGGGTAAAGCCTGTTTGATTTATGGACCAAGTTTTCGGACCCCATTCCAGGGGGCGCTGTCGAGCCCCCCTGCCACGCCCGGGTACCAGCTTCAGCCCGGCCCTGATGGCCGCGGTTTCTGACCCGTGTGCAAAGTTTCAAGAGTTTTTGAGCACGTTAAGGGCCCCAAAAGTGCGCTAAGAATCTCAAAAGTATCCAAAAAGAATATTAAAGTTTGATGCGTTGTCACGGCAACAGCATCTAAGATATCAACAATCCTTTCACAGGTCTACATCTGGCTTGTGTCTACATTATACACATCAAGTTTGAAGCAAATAGGGTAAAGCGTGTTGGATATATGGACCAAATTGTCTGACCCGTTCAAGGGGGCGCTGTCGAGCCCCCCTGCCACGCCCGGGTACCAGCTTCAGCCTGGCCCTGATGGCCGCGGGTTTTGTCCCGTGTGCAAAGTTTCAAGAGTTTTCGAGCACGTTAAGAACCCCAAAAGTGCCCGAAAGCATAAAAAAGCATGAAAAAGCTTAAAAAAAGGAATATTAATGTTTGATGCATTGCCATGGCAACAGTATCTAAGATATCAATAATCCTTTCACAGGTCTACATCTGGCGTGTGTCTACATTATGCACATGAAGTTTGAAGCAAATCGGGTAAAAATAAGAGGGTGATTTAAAAGCATTTTGAAAGTGACACACTTCCTGCTTCCAGTTGGTGGCGCTATAACTTTGACTCACAATAGTCACATCCATGTGATCGGGCTCTTACAACGAACACACTGCTGAAGTTTCATCAAGATTAGTTAATGTATCCAGTAGTTATAACACACTTCCTGTTTCACGTTTCTCGCCATAATTTCGTTTACTCGCCACGGCCAAACCGTTCGAGATATCAAAAATCCCCTGGCAATTTTTCATCCTCAGTGTCTTGACTTCATGCTGACCGAGTTTCGTGCCGTGTGTTTGAATTCTCTAGGAGGAGTATTTCACATTCCATTGCATGTGTTTTCCAAACAACCCTTAATAGCCGACTTCCTGTTGGGCTGGGGTAAAAAGTAAGAGCATGAAGTATATATGAACCGATGAGATCTATATGTGTACTGAGTTTCATATTATTACATGCAAGCGTGTTTGATTTATGGACCAAGTGTTCAAACCCCGTTCCAGGGGGCGCTGTCGAGCCCCCCTGCCACGCCCGGGTACCAGCTTCAGCCCGGCCCTGATGGCCGCGGGTTCTGACCCGTGTGCAAAGTTTCAAGAGTTTTCGAGCACGTTAAGGCCCCCAAAAGTGCCCAAAAGGTAGTAAAATAATAATAAATATAGCTGCGAGCAGCGATTACGGGCCCAAGCCGGTGGCACCGCAACCCCGGTGCCTTTAATTACCTAAAGGCACCGGAGTGGCGGTGCCGCCGGCTTTGGCCCTTCATCGCTGCTCGCAGCTATATTTATATGCACACTTTTGCACACCGGGGTGGCGGTGCCACTGGCTTGTTTATATATATATATATATATATATATATATATATATATATATATATATATATATATATATATAAACAAGCCGGTGGCACCGCCACCCCGGTGCCTTTAGGGTTACTGTGCGTGACGGGCAATAACGTAACCCCGCTTTGACCTTTGAGAAGATGTGTGCTGTAGAGCTTGCATCAGTGTGGGCTCTGCAAAAGTGTGCATTGAGGGCACATATCAACCACAAAGTATGCGTGAGCAACCTTCTGAAACCTAAAATGAAAAATGAGACACCCTACGGTCTCATGGACTTAATGGAAACATGAAATAAGTACACAAGTTTGAAAGTTATATGAAGTGTGCCAAGACAGAATATTTGCCTGATCTGATTAGAAAAATAGTTTTTGTGTGTGTGTGTGTGTGTGTGAGGCGTGATTGAACAATGTAGACATAAAAACATACTCCGTCCTTTTGTTCATACAGGACATTATTCAAACTACAAAGTGTTTACTTATATTTGTGTACAATCGCAATAAAACACAACATTGTGCTTTTGTCAAACTGTAAACTACAACTGTCACCCAACCAAAATCTCTTACACACACACACACACACACACACACACACACACAGACACACATAGTTTAAAAGCAAAAAAATCTTTTGGACATTCATCATATTGCATTGGTTTTCATTTCTTGTTCTCGAACAGAGCCCTAATCTGTTTATTTTTTCAGTTACACATTCTACATTGATTAAAAAAGAAAAATCAAATGTGCTTTTATTTTAGACATAAATAAATAATCTATCATTCAGATGAGAGTAAAGTTAGTGTTAGTTCAAATTTTAAGGAAAACAAAAATATGATCTGAAATATCGCACATTCATTTAAAATTCATTCAGGTTCAATTACCAAACATACAAATCTCAATGTAATTTAAAGCAAACAATACATTTAAAATATATGGGTTGTATGCAATTTTTTTATATATAAAAAGATATATATCCAAAAATACAAAGCCTAAACTTTAACAAGGGTTAAACAATCACTGTAACAGACACAATCACACACACACACACACACACACACACACGTCAAATCACTTACATTTTAGATGCAATATTGACTTTTTTTCTGTTTCAGCAGCGAAAATAGTTCGACAAAGATCACAGCAGAACCATCGAGCATCTCACAGCAACGCGTTCTCATTACTGAATGATTCAGCATTTTGAACAAATCGGTTGACTCAAAGATTCAACGACCAATCCATAATCTGTCTCATTCATGAATGACTCAGCCGTTCGAACGAATCGTTTGAACGAATGAATCAATGACTCGCTCATTAAGACGGTCGCCTGGCGACACCTAATGACGGTTTAGTGATATGTTTAAAAGTATCATTCTTTCCAACGATTGTTAATTAACTCATATTTGAAACATAAGCTATATATATATATATATATATAATATATATATATATATATACACACATATATATACACAAAAATAAAATAAACACATTTGAAGCGTGTTTGCTTACTAAATTGTGAGCTGAACGAAAGTTGCAGCAAATATCAGCAACAGGAGTCAAATTTCATTAATCACGAGAGTGAAGAGCTGACTGAAAAGATGATGACGGAATAGGCTATTTTATGTAAAAGCGCCTATTTAAGCGAATCTATCATTATACTCTTTTGTTGTTGTGTTTTCCGTGAAAAATAATAGACTATTGAACTCACAATTCAAGCACGCGCTCTGCACGCGCCACCATTATCAATGTCCGTGTGGACGTCCGCGATCGAACAGTGGAAACATTGGCTACTCCGTCATTTTATTCAAGAAGATCATTCAAACTGCAAAGTGTTTACTAATTTTTGGATACTCGCAATCAAACACAACATTGTGATTTTGTAAAATACATTCAAGAAATCCGCCCCCGAAATGGGGCTTCTTTTAAAATGAAACGAAAATGCTCACAGCTGCACGTCTTGTGGAGACGTCCGTTACTTTCGCTTTCAAGTTAGCGATTTTAAAGCCCCCAGCGGAGTCACGGTGGGAAAATATTCCCATAGTAGCATCAATTGGCCTACCTGATTTTGAACACAAGAGGGCAGTAAAGCACTATGAATGATTTTTTTTTTTTTTTTTTTTTTTGGCTAAACAACCATTCTGGCTGTTTTTAAACTTAAACATAAATCTTAAATTGAAAAAAAGGAAGACAATGGGTTTAGTTCTAATATTAGTATAATTTTATAGAAAAATAAATGGTGTATAATTACATTTTAGAAAGATATGAGACATTTCCTGATTCTTTTTTTGACATAATCCCTCGCCATAGCAAAACCGTTTGAGATATTCAATATCCGTTCACAATTTAGCATCTTTAAAGTATTTTCATCAAGTTGAAAAAGTTTTGTAACTGTAGATGAAACTAACCCCCCCCCACACACACACTTTTGTCACAAAAGGTGGCGCTACTGAGCCCCTGCACCACGCCCGTTTCTGAAACTTTGCACATGTCTACTGGCTAATAAATGTGATCTGTCTGTCAAGTTTCATGCAATTTTAAGCAATTTCAGGCATGCTAAGAGTCTCAAAAGCATCCAAAAAGAATATTAAAGTTTGATGCGTTGTCACGGCAACAGTATCTAAGATATCAATAATCCTTTCACAGGTCTACATCTGGCGTGTGTCTACATTATACACATAAAGTTTGAAGCAAATCGGGTAAAAATAAGAGGGTGATTTAAAAGCATTTTGAAAGTTACACACTTCCTGCTGCCAGTTGGTGGCGCTATAACTTTGACTCACAATAGTCACATCCATGTGATCGGCCTCTTACAGCGAACACACTGCTAAAGTTTCATCAAGATCAGTTACTGTATGCTGAAGTTATAACACACTTCCTGTTTCACGTTTCTCGCCATAAATTCGTTTCCTCGCCACGGCCAAACCGTTCGAGATATCAAAAATCCCCTGGCAATTTTTCATGCTCAATGTCTTGACTTCATGCTGACCGAGTTTCGTGGCGATTGGTTGAATTCTCTAGGAGGAGTATATCGAATTCCAGGGGCATACGCTTCCAAACAAACCATAATAGCCGACTTCCTGTTGGGCTGGGGTAAAAAGTAAAAGTACAAAGGATATATGAATCGATGAGATCTATATGTGTACCGAGTTTCATATTATTACATTCAAGCGTGTTTGATTTATGGACCAAGTTTTCGGACCCCGTTCCAGGGGGCACTGTCGAGCCCCCCTGCCACGCCCGGGTACCAGCTTCAGCCCGGCCCTGATGGCCACGGGTTCTGACCCGTGTGCAAAGTTTCAAGAGTTTTTGAGCACGTTAAGGGCCCCCAAAGTGCGCTGAGAGTCTCAAAAGTATCCAAAAAGAATATTAAAGTTTGATGCGTTGTCACGGCAACAGCATCTAAGATATCAACAATCCTTTCACAGGTCTAAATCTGGCGTGTGTCTACATTATACACATCAAGTTTGAAGCAAATCGGGTAAAGCCTGTTTGATTTATGGACCAAGTTTTCGGACCCCATTCCAGGGGGCGCTGTCGAGCCCCCCTGCCACGCCCGGGTACCAGCTTCAGCCCGGCCCTGATGGCCACGGTTTCTGACCCGTGTGCAAAGTTTCAAGAGTTTTTGAGCATGTTAAGGGCCCCAAAAGTGCGCTAAGAATCTCAAAAGTATCCAAAAAGAATATTAAAGTTTGATGCGTTGTCACGGCAACAGCATCTAAGATATCAACAATCCTTTCACAGGTCTACATCTGGCTTGTGTCTACATTATACACATCAAGTTTGAAGCAAATAGGGTAAAGCGTGTTGGATATATGGACCAAATTGTCTGACCCGTTCAAGGGGGCGCTGTCGAGCCCCCCTGCCACGCCCGGGTACCAGCTTCAGCCTGGCCCTGATGGCCGCGGGTTTTGTCCCGTGTGCAAAGTTTCAAGAGTTTTCGAGCACGTTAAGAACCCCAAAAGTGCCCGAAAGCATAAAAAAGCATGAAAAAGCTTAAAAAAAGGAATATTAATGTTTGATGCATTGCCATGGCAACAGTATCTAAGATATCAATAATCCTTTCACAGGTCTACATCTGGCGTGTGTCTACATTATGCACATGAAGTTTGAAGCAAATCGGGTAAAAATAAGAGGGTGATTTAAAAGCATTTTGAAAGTGACACACTTCCTGCTTCCAGTTGGTGGCGCTATAACTTTGACTCACAATAGTCACATCCATGTGATCGGGCTCTTACAACGAACACACTGCTGAAGTTTCATCGAGATTAGTTAATGTATGCAGTAGTTATAACACACTTCCTGTTTCACGTTTCTCGCCATAATTTCGTTTACTCGCCACGGCCAAACCGTTCGAGATATCAAAAATCCCCTGGCAATTTTTCATCCTCAGTGTCTTGACTTCATGCTGACCGAGTTTCGTGCCGTGTGTTTGAATTCTCTAGGAGGAGTATTTCACATTCCATTGCATGTGTTTTCCAAACAACCCTTAATAGCCGACTTCCTGTTGGGCTGGGGTAAAAAGTAAGAGCATGAAGTATATATGAACCGATGAGATCTATATGTGTACTGAGTTTCATATTATTACATGCAAGCGTGTTTGATTTATGGACCAAGTGTTCAAACCCCGTTCCAGGGGGCGCTGTCGAGCCCCCCTGCCACGCCCGGGTACCAGCTTCAGCCCGGCCCTGATGGCCGCGGGTTCTGAGATGTGTGCAAAGTTTCAAGAGTTTTCGAGCACGTTAAGGCCCCCAAAAGTGCCCAAAAGGTAGTAAAATAATAATAATAATAATAAATAAATATAGCTGCGAGCAGCGATTACGGGCCCAAGCCGGTGGCACCGCAACCCCGGTGCCTTTAGGTAAAGGCACCGGAGTGGCGGTGCCGCCGGCTTTGGCCCTTCATCGCTGCTCGCAGCTATATTTATATATATATATATATATATATATATATATATATATATATATATATATTTATATATTTATATAAACAAGCCGGTGGCACCGCCACCCCGGTGCCTTTAGGGTTACTGTGCGTGACGGGCAATAACGTAACCCCGCTTTGACCTTTGAGAAGATGTGTGCTGTAGAGCTTGCATCAGTGTGGGCTCTGCAAAAGTGTGCATTGAGGGCACATATCAACCACAAAGTATGCGTGAGCAACCTTCTGAAACCTAAAATGAAAAATGAGACACCCTACGGTCTCATGGACTTAATGGACACATGAAATAAGTACACAAGTTTGAAAGTTATATGAAGTGTGCCAAGACAGAATATTTGCCTGATCTGATTAGAAAAATAGTTTTTGTGTGTGTGTGTGTGTGTGTGTGTGAGGCGTGATTGAACAATGTAGACATAAAAACATACTCCGTCATTTTGTTCATACAGGACATTATTCAAACTACAAAGTGTTTACTTATATTTGTGTACAATCGCAATAAAACACAACATTGTGCTTTTGTCAAACTGTAAACTACAACTGTCACCCAACCAAAATCTCTTACACACACACACACACACACACACACACATAGTTTAAAAGCAAAAAAATCTTTTGGACATTCATCATATTGCATTGGTTTTCATTTCTTGTTCTCGAACAGAGCCCTAATCTGTTTATTTTTTCAGTTACACATTCTACATTGATTAAAAAAGAAAAATCAAATGTGTTTTTATTTTATACATAAATAAATAATCTATCATTCAGATGAGAGTAAAGTTAGTGTTAGTTCAAATTTTAAGGAAAACAAAAATATGATCTGAAATATCGCACATTCATTTAAAATTCATTCAGGTTCAATTACCAAACATACAAATCTCAATGTAATTTAAAGCAAACAATACATTTAAAATATATGGGTTGTATGCAATTTTTTATATATAAAAAGATATATATCCAAAAATACAAAGCCTAAACTTTAACAAGGGTTAAACAATCACTGTAACAGACACAATCACACACACACACACACACACACACACACACACACACACACACACACACGTCAAATCACTTACATTTTAGATGCAATATTGACTTTTTTTCTGTTTCAGCAGCGAAAATAGTTCAACAAAGATCACAGCAGAACCATCGAGCATCTCACAGCAACGCGTTCTCATTACTGAATGATTCAGCATTTTGAACAAATCGGTTGACTCAAAGATTCAACGACCAATCCATAATCTGTCTCATTCATGAATCACTCAGCCGTTCGAACGAATCGTTTGAACGAATGAATCAATGACTCGCTCATTAAGACGGTCGCCTGGCGACACCTAATGACGGTTTAGTGTTATGTTTAAAAGTATCATTCTTTCCAACGATTGTTAATTAACTCATATTTGAAACATAAGCTATATATATATATATATATATATATATATATATATATATATATATATATACACACATATATATACACAAAAATAAAATAAACACATTTGAAGCGTGTTTGCTTACTAAATTGTGAGCTGAACGAAAGTTGCAGCAAATATCAGCAACAGTCCGTGTGGACGTCCGCGATCGAACAGTGGAAACATTGGCTACTCCGTCATTTTATTCAAGAAGATCATTCAAACTGCAAAGTGTTTACTTATTTTTGGATACTCGCAATCAAACACAACATTGTGATTTTGTAAAATACATTCAAGAAATCCGCCCCCGAAATGGGGCTTCTTTTAAAATGAAACGAAAATGCTCACAGCTGCACGTCTTGTGGAGACGTCCGTTACTTTCGCTTTCAAGTTAGCGATTTTAAAGCCCCCAGCGGAGTCACGGTGGGAAAATATTCCCATAGTAGCATATACAATTTAATACAATTGGCCTACCTGATTTTGAACACAAGAGGGCAGTAAAGCACTATGAATGATTTTTTTTTTTTTTTTTTTTTGGCTAAACAACCATTCTGGCTGTTTTTAAACTTAAACATAAATCTTAAATTGAAAAAAAGGAATACAATGGGTTTAGTTCTAATATTAGTATAATTTTATAGAAAAATAAATGGTGTATAATTACATTTTAGAAAGATATGAGACATTTCCTGATTCTTTTTTTGACATAATCCCTCGCCATAGCAAAACCGTTTGAGATATTCAATATCCGTTCACAATTTAGCATCTTTAATGTATTTTCATCAAGTTGAAAAAGTTTTGTAACTGTAGATGAAACTAACCCCCCACACACACTTTTGTCACAAAAGGTGGCGCTACTGAGCCCCTGCACCACGCCCGTTTCTGAAACTTTGCACATGTCTACTGGCTAGTAAATGTGATCTGTCTGTCAAGTTTCATGCAATTTTAAGCAATTTCAGGCATGCTAAGAGTCTCAAAAGCATCCAAAAAGAATATTAAAGTTTGATGCGTTGCCATGGCAAAAAAAATTTTTTTTGACTAAACAACCATTCTGGCTGTTTTTAAACTTAAACATTATTCTCTAATTGCTCTCACCATGCCCGTTTCTGAAACTCTGCACATGTCTACTGTCTAATAAATGTGATGTGTCTGTCGGGTTTCATGCAATTTCAAGTATGTTAAGAGTCTCAAAAGCATCAACAAAGAATAATAAAGTTTGATGCGTTGCCACGGCAACAGTATCTAAGATATCAATAATCCTTTCTCAGGTCTACATCTGCCGTGTGTCTACATTATACACATAAAGTTTGAAGCAAATTGGGTAAAAATAAGAGGGTGATTTCAAAGCCTTTAGGAAGTGACACACTTCCTGCTGCCAGTTGGTGGCGCTATAACTTTGACTCACAATAGTCACATCCATGTGATCGGACTCTTACAGCGAACACACTGCTGAAGTTTCATCAAGATCAGTTAATGTATGCAGAAGTTATAACACACTTCCTGTTTCCTTTATTCGCCATAAATTCGTTTCCTCGCCACAGCCAAACCGTTCGAGATATCAAAAATCCCCTGGCAACTTTTCATCCTCAATGTCTTGACTTCATGCTGACCGAGTTTCGTGGCGATTGGTTGAATTCTCTAGGAGGAGTATATCGAATTCCAGGGGCATACGCTTCCAAACAAACCATAATAGCCGACTTCCTGTTGGGCTGGGGTAAAAAGTAAAAGTACAAAGGATATATGAATCGATGAGATCTATATGTGTACCGAGTTTCATATTATTACATTCAAGCGTGTTTGATTTATGGACCAAGTTTTCGGACCCCGTTCCAGGGGGCACTGTCGAGCCCCCCTGCCACGCCCGGGTACCAGCTTCAGCCCGGCCCTGATGGCCACGGGTTCTGACCCGTGTGCAAAGTTTCAAGAGTTTTTGAGCACGTTAAGGGCCCCCAAAGTGCGCTGAGAGTCTCAAAAGTATCCAAAAAGAATATTAAAGTTTGATGCGTTGTCACGGCAACAGCATCTAAGATATCAACAATCCTTTCACAGGTCTAAATCTGGCGTGTGTCTACATTATACACATCAAGTTTGAAGCAAATCGGGTAAAGCCTGTTTGATTTATGGACCAAGTTTTCGGACCCCATTCCAGGGGGCGCTGTCGAGCCCCCCTGCCACGCCCGGGTACCAGCTTCAGCCCGGCCCTGATGGCCGCGGTTTCTGACCCGTGTGCAAAGTTTCAAGAGTTTTTGAGCACGTTAAGGGCCCCAAAAGTGCGCTAAGAATCTCAAAAGTATCCAAAAAGAATATTAAAGTTTGATGCGTTGTCACGGCAACAGCATCTAAGATATCAACAATCCTTTCACAGGTCTACATCTGGCTTGTGTCTACATTATACACATCAAGTTTGAAGCAAATAGGGTAAAGCGTGTTGGATATATGGACCAAATTGTCTGACCCGTTCAAGGGGGCGCTGTCGAGCCCCCCTGCCACGCCCGGGTACCAGCTTCAGCCTGGCCCTGATGGCCGCGGGTTTTGTCCCGTGTGCAAAGTTTCAAGAGTTTTCGAGCACGTTAAGAACCCCAAAAGTGCCCGAAAGCATAAAAAAGCATGAAAAAGCTTAAAAAAAGGAATATTAATGTTTGATGCATTGCCATGGCAACAGTATCTAAGATATCAATAATCCTTTCACAGGTCTACATCTGGCGTGTGTCTACATTATGCACATGAAGTTTGAAGCAAATCGGGTAAAAATAAGAGGGTGATTTAAAAGCATTTTGAAAGTGACACACTTCCTGCTTCCAGTTGGTGGCGCTATAACTTTGACTCACAATAGTCACATCCATGTGATCGGGCTCTTACAACGAACACACTGCTGAAGTTTCATCAAGATTAGTTAATGTATGCAGTAGTTATAACACACTTCCTGTTTCACGTTTCTCGCCATAATTTCGTTTACTCGCCACGGCCAAACCGTTCGAGATATCAAAAATCCCCTGGCAATTTTTCATCCTCAGTGTCTTGACTTCATGCTGACCGAGTTTCGTGCCGTGTGTTTGAATTCTCTAGGAGGAGTATTTCACATTCCATTGCATGTGTTTTCCAAACAACCCTTAATAGCCGACTTCCTGTTGGGCTGGGGTAAAAAGTAAGAGCATGAAGTATATATGAACCGATGAGATCTATATGTGTACTGAGTTTCATATTATTACATGCAAGCGTGTTTGATTTATGGACCAAGTGTTCAAACCCCGTTCCAGGGGGCGCTGTCGAGCCCCCCTGCCACGCCCGGGTACCAGCTTCAGCCCGGCCCTGATGGCCGCGGGTTCTGACCCGTGTGCAAAGTTTCAAGAGTTTTTGAGCACGTTAAGGCCCCCAAAAGTGCCCAAAAGGTAGTAAAATAATAATAATAATAAATAAATATAGCTGCGAGCAGCGATTACGGGCCCAAGCCGGTGGCACCGCAACCCCGGTGCCTTTAGTTACCTAAAGGCACCGGAGTGGCGGTGCCGCCGGCTTTGGCCCTTCATCGCTGCTCGCAGCTATATTCATATATATATATATATATATATTCATATATATATATATATATATATATATATATATATATATATATATAAACAAGCCGGTGGCACCGCCACCCCGGTGCCTTTATATATATATATATATATATGTCTACATTGTTCAATCACGCCTCACACACACACACACACTTTTGCAGAGCCCACACCAATGCAAGCTCTATAGCACACATCTTCTCAAAGGTCAAAGCGGAGTTACGATATTGCCCGTCATGCACAGTAACCGTAAAGGCACCGGGGTGGCGGTGCCACCGGCTTGTTTATATATATATATATATCTTATTATTCTAACTTGTAAAAAACTATTAACTTTTGTTAATATTCAACCATTTCACAACTAACTTTTTTCCATAGATCAAACACAACATAATTATATGGTGGACTGAAACAAAAATTATTAATTAAATAAAATTATTGTTTTCCTCTGAAATAGCAAAAGCATCACACACTAGCTGTACCTGCTCTAAATAAAAAAGAGTAATTCAATAAAAATACAAAATCGAACTAAATAAAATAAATTATTACAAAAACAAAATCAAACCAAAGAAAATATATCTTCGAAAAAAAAAGCGAGTGTCATGAGGAAAGGCGCCTCAGGAATCGTCAGGATTAACTCCATGTGTAAGGAATTTTGATTGATTTTATTTGTCACTTGAAAATTATTGTTAAATGTGTGCCTGCATAACTTTAATAAGATTTATTTTCTTTGATTTGATTTTGTTTTATATAATTTATTTATTTCGATTTTGTATTTTTATTTAAATACTATTATTTATTTAGAGCAGGTACAGCTAAGTGTGCGATGCTTTTGCTATTTCAGAGGGAAAAAAACACATTTTATTTCAAAAAGGCTTTTCAATTAAATAAAATGTTCAAGCTTTGTTTTCGTTTTATTATTTTGTTTGTTTTAAGCTTTGTTTAATTTATATTGTTAATCATCTGACACAAAACAAATGCATAAAGTATCATTTTAACTTTTAAAAAACTATTAACATTTGTTAATAGTACATTGCCTGTCTTTTGTTAATAGGACAAAACATAGTTATTATATTTTATAATATTTTATAAATATATAAAATAAACATTTGTAATGAAATCGTTCAAAAAAATGATATTAGCATTGTTTTAAACTTTGAAACAGAAGTAGCGCAATGCCTGGCCACTCCCGCGCCGCCTCCTTTTCACAATCCGAGGGAACCATCTCCGGAATATTAACCTCACTCCTAGAAGTCCAATTCTCATTATTCATGCCTCTTACCTGGGATTGATTGCACACACACACACACACACACACACACACGCACGCACGCACTCACACGCACACACACACACACACACACACACACGTGTCAAGTCACTTACATTTTAGATGCAATATTGACTGTTCTTCTGTTTCAGCAGCGAAAATAGTTAAACAAAGATCACAGCAGAACCATTGCATCTCACAGCAACGTGTTTTCTCATTACTGAATGATTCAGCATTTTGAACAAATTGGTTGACTCAAAGATTCAATGACCAATCCATAAACATCTGTCTCATTCATGAATGACTCAGTCGTTCAAACGAATCGTTTGAACGAATGAATCAATGACCCGCTCATTAAGACGGTCGCCTGGCGACACCTAGTGACGGTTTAGTGTTATTTGATTATACACTCAAAATATTCCACAACAAATCCTTTAAATTTAATGATATTCAGAACAGAACACAAATAAAAAAATAACTATAATAAAGCCAAAACGAAATAATTTAAAACAAAAGTAAAAGTAAGTGGTGTTAGGCTCACGTAAATCTCTCTTTAGAATCTAAATGTTGCAACATTTGCGATGTATTTGGATGCTAAACTATTCTTTATTACAGGCTTTGTACTTCACTCACGTTCCAATATCGACGGAAAAAATCATCCTCTTCACTTGTGCAAAAATGTGCTTGGAAAAATCACAGTGGAGCGGTGCTTACTGTGAATGATACAAATTGTACTACTGACTATTTCAACATAGCAGTGTAATTTGTATATGTTAGGTTGAATGTTTTATTATTGTGTGTGTGTGTGTGTGTGTGTTTGTGTGTGTGTGTGTGTGTGTGTGTGTGTGTGTGTGTGTGTGTGTGTGTGTGTGTGTGTCAGTGTGTGTGTGGGGGTCTGGGTGGCTCAGCGCGATTGAACAGTGAAACATACTCCGTCATTTTCTTCATACAGGACATCATTCAAACGTCAAAGTGTTTACTTATATTTGTGTACACTCGCAATTAAACACAACATTGTGTTTTTGTTAAATAAATTAAAGTAATACGTCCCCCGAAATGGCGCTAATTTTAAAATGAAACTAAAATGCTCACGGCTGCACGGGCATTCATAACTCTGCGCGCCCACGGTGAGGGACGAGCAGAACAGAGCGAACGTTGTTTAGTTCATTCCTACTTCCATAGGAATTAATTGAAAAAGCTCACTCTACTCTGCACCATTATTAATGAATTGTGCAGACGTCCTTATTTTACTTTCGCTTTTTACCTGATTTTGAACACAAGAGGGCAGTATAACACTATGTATGATTTGGAAAAAAATTTTTTTTGACTAAACAACCATTCTGGCTGTTTTTAAACTTAAACATTATTCTCTAATTGCTCTCACCATGCCCGTTTCTGAAACTCTGCACATGTCTACTGTCTAATAAATGTGATGTGTCTGTCGGGTTTCATGCAATTTCAAGTATGTTAAGAGTCTCAAAAGCATCAACAAAGAATAATAAAGTTTGATGCGTTGCCACGGCAACAGTATCTAAGATATCAATAATCCTTTCTCAGGTCTACATCTGCCGTGTGTCTACATTATACACATAGAGTTTGAAGCAAATTGGGTAAAAATAAGAGGGTGATTTCAAAGCCTTTAGGAAGTGACACACTTCCTGCTGCCAGTTGGTGGCGCTATAACTTTGACTCACAATAGTCACATCCATGTGATCGGACTCTTACAGCGAACACACTGCTGAAGTTTCATCAAGATCAGTTAATGTATGCAGAAGTTATAACACACTTCCTGTTTCCTTTATTCGCCATAAATTCGTTTCCTCGCCACAGCCAAACCGTTCGAGATATCAAAAATCCCCTGGCAACTTTTCATCCTCAATGTCTTGACTTCATGCTGACCGAGTTTCGTGGCGATTGGTTGAATTCTCTAGGAGGAGTATATCGAATTCCAGGGGCATACGCTTCCAAACAAACCATAATAGCCGACTTCCTGTTGGGCTGGGGTAAAAAGTAAAAGTACAAAGGATATATGAATCGATGAGATCTATATGTGTACCGAGTTTCATATTATTACATTCAAGCGTGTTTGATTTATGGACCAAGTTTTCGGACCCCGTTCCAGGGGGCACTGTCGAGCCCCCCTGCCACGCCCGGGTACCAGCTTCAGCCCGGCCCTGATGGCCACGGGTTCTGACCCGTGTGCAAAGTTTCAAGAGTTTTTGAGCACGTTAAGGGCCCCCAAAGTGCGCTGAGAGTCTCAAAAGTATCCAAAAAGAATATTAAAGTTTGATGCGTTGTCACGGCAACAGCATCTAAGATATCAACAATCCTTTCACAGGTCTAAATCTGGCGTGTGTCTACATTATACACATCAAGTTTGAAGCAAATCGGGTAAAGCCTGTTTGATTTATGGACCAAGTTTTCGGACCCCATTCCAGGGGGCGCTGTCGAGCCCCCCTGCCACGCCCGGGTACCAGCTTCAGCCCGGCCCTGATGGCCGCGGTTTCTGACCCGTGTGCAAAGTTTCAAGAGTTTTTGAGCACGTTAAGGGCCCCAAAAGTGCGCTAAGAATCTCAAAAGTATCCAAAAAGAATATTAAAGTTTGATGCGTTGTCACGGCAACAGCATCTAAGATATCAACAATCCTTTCACAGGTCTACATCTGGCTTGTGTCTACATTATACACATCAAGTTTGAAGCAAATAGGGTAAAGCGTGTTGGATATATGGACCAAATTGTCTGACCCGTTCAAGGGGGCGCTGTCGAGCCCCCCTGCCACGCCCGGGTACCAGCTTCAGCCTGGCCCTGATGGCCGCGGGTTTTGTCCCGTGTGCAAAGTTTCAAGAGTTTTCGAGCACGTTAAGAACCCCAAAAGTGCCCGAAAGCATAAAAAAGCATGAAAAAGCTTAAAAAAAGGAATATTAATGTTTGATGCATTGCCATGGCAACAGTATCTAAGATATCAATAATCCTTTCACAGGTCTACATCTGGCGTGTGTCTACATTATGCACATGAAGTTTGAAGCAAATCGGGTAAAAATAAGAGGGTGATTTAAAAGCATTTTGAAAGTGACACACTTCCTGCTTCCAGTTGGTGGCGCTATAACTTTGACTCACAATAGTCACATCCATGTGATCGGGCTCTTACAACGAACACACTGCTGAAGTTTCATCAAGATTAGTTAATGTATGCAGTAGTTATAACACACTTCCTGTTTCACGTTTCTCGCCATAATTTCGTTTACTCGCCACGGCCAAACCGTTCGAGATATCAAAAATCCCCTGGCAATTTTTCATCCTCAGTGTCTTGACTTCATGCTGACCGAGTTTCGTGCCGTGTGTTTGAATTCTCTAGGAGGAGTATTTCACATTCCATTGCATGTGTTTTCCAAACAACCCTTAATAGCCGACTTCCTGTTGGGCTGGGGTAAAAAGTAAGAGCATGAAGTATATATGAACCGATGAGATCTATATGTGTACTGAGTTTCATATTATTACATGCAAGCGTGTTTGATTTATGGACCAAGTGTTCAAACCCCGTTCCAGGGGGCGCTGTCGAGCCCCCCTGCCACGCCCGGGTACCAGCTTCAGCCCGGCCCTGATGGCCGCGGGTTCTGAGATGTGTGCAAAGTTTCAAGAGTTTTCGAGCACGTTAAGGCCCCCAAAAGTGCCCAAAAGGTAGTAAAATAATAATAATAATAATAATAATAAATAAATATAGCTGCGAGCAGCGATTACGGGCCCAAGCCGGTGGCACCGCAACCCCGGTGCCTTTAGTTACCTAAAGGCACCGGAGTGGCGGTGCCGCCGGCTTTGGCCCTTCATCGCTGCTCGCAGCTATATTCATATATATATATATATATATATATATATATATATATATATATATATATAAACAAGCCGGTGGCACCGCCACCCCGGTGCCTTTATATATATATATATATATATATATGTCTACATTGTTCAATCACGCCTCACACACACACACACACTTTTGCAGAGCCCACACCAATGCAAGCTCTATAGCACACATCTTCTCAAAGGTCAAAGCGGAGTTACGATATTGCCCGTCATGCACAGTAACCGTAAAGGCACCGGGGTGGCGGTGCCACCGGCTTGTTTATATATATATATATATATCGTATTATTCTAACTTGTAAAAAACTATTAACTTTTGTTAATATTCAACCATTTCACAACTAACTTTTTTCCATAGATCAAACACAACATAATTATATGGTGGACTGAAACAAAAATTATTAATTAAATAAAATTATTGTTTTCCTCTGAAATAGCAAAAGCATCACACACTAGCTGTACCTGCTCTAAATAAAAAAGAGTAATTCAATAAAAATACAAAATCGAACTAAATAAAATAAATTATTACAAAAACAAAATCAAACCAAAGAAAATATATCTTCGAAAAAAAAAGCGAGTGTCATGAGGAAAGGCGCCTCAGGAATCGTCAGGATTAACTCCATGTGTAAGGAATTTTGATTGATTTTATTTGTCACTTGAAAATTATTGTTAAATGTGTGCCTGCATAACTTTAATAAGATTTATTTTCTTTGATTTGATTTTGTTTTATATAATTTATTTATTTCGATTTTGTATTTTTATTTAAATACTATTATTTATTTAGAGCAGGTACAGCTAAGTGTGCGATGCTTTTGCTATTTCAGAGGGAAAAAAAACACATTTTATTTCAAAAAGGCTTTTCAATTAAATAAAATGTTCAAGCTTTGTTTTCGTTTTATTATTTTGTTTGTTTTAAGCTTTGTTTAATTTATATTGTTAATCATCTGACACAAAACAAATGCATAAAGTATCATTTTAACTTTTAAAAAACTATTAACATTTGTTAATAGTACATTGCCTGTCTTTTGTTAATAGGACAAAACATAGTTATTATATTTTATAATATTTTATAAATATATAAAATAAACATTTGTAATGAAATCGTTCAAAAAAATGATATTAGCATTGTTTTAAACTTTGAAACAGAAGTAGCGCAATGCCTGGCCACTCCCGCGCCGCCTCCTTTTCACAATCCGAGGGAACCATCTCCGGAATATTAACCTCACTCCTAGAAGTCCAATTCTCATTATTCATGCCTCTTACCTGGGATTGATTGCACACACACACACACACACACACACACACGCACGCACGCACTCACACGCACACACACACACACACACACACACGTGTCAAGTCACTTACATTTTAGATGCAATATTGACTGTTCTTCTGTTTCAGCAGCGAAAATAGTTAAACAAAGATCACAGCAGAACCATTGCATCTCACAGCAACGTGTTTTCTCATTACTGAATGATTCAGCATTTTGAACAAATTGGTTGACTCAAAGATTCAATGACCAATCCATAAACATCTGTCTCATTCATGAATGACTCAGTCGTTCAAACGAATCGTTTGAACGAATGAATCAATGACCCGCTCATTAAGACGGTCGCCTGGCGACACCTAGTGACGGTTTAGTGTTATTTGATTATACACTCAAAATATTCCACAACAAATCCTTTAAATTTAATGATATTCAGAACAGAACACAAATAAAAAAATAACTATAATAAAGCCAAAACGAAATAATTTAAAACAAAAGTAAAAGTAAGTGGTGTTAGGCTCACGTAAATCTCTCTTTAGAATCTAAATGTTGCAACATTTGCGATGTATTTGGATGCTAAACTATTCTTTATTACAGGCTTTGTACTTCACTCACGTTCCAATATCGACGGAAAAAATCATCCTCTTCACTTGTGCAAAAATGTGCTTGGAAAAATCACAGTGGAGCGGTGCTTACTGTGAATGATACAAATTGTACTACTGACTATTTCAACATAGCAGTGTAATTTGTATATGTTAGGTTGAATGTTTTATTATTGTGTGTGTGTGTGTGTGTGTGTTTGTGTGTGTGTGTGTGTGTGTGTGTGTCAGTGTGTGTGTGGGGGTCTGGGTGGCTCAGCGCGATTGAACAGTGAAACATACTCCGTCATTTTCTTCATACAGGACATCATTCAAACGTCAAAGTGTTTACTTATATTTGTGTACACTCGCAATTAAACACAACATTGTGTTTTTGTTAAATAAATTAAAGTAATACGTCCCCCGAAATGGCGCTAATTTTAAAATGAAACTAAAATGCTCACGGCTGCACGGGCATTCATAACTCTGCGCGCCCACGGTGAGGGACGAGCAGAACAGAGCGAACGTTGTTTAGTTCATTCCTACTTCCATAGGAATTAATTGAAAAAGCTCACTCTACTCTGCACCATTATTAATGAATTGTGCAGACGTCCTTATTTTACTTTCGCTTTTTACCTGATTTTGAACACAAGAGGGCAGTATAACACTATGTATGATTTGGAAAAAAAATTTTTTTGACTAAACAACCATTCTGGCTGTTTTTAAACTTAAACATTATTCTCTAATTGCTCTCACCATGCCCGTTTCTGAAACTCTGCACATGTCTACTGTCTAATAAATGTGATGTGTCTGTCGGGTTTCATGCAATTTCAAGTATGTTAAGAGTCTCAAAAGCATCAACAAAGAATAATAAAGTTTGATGCGTTGCCACGGCAACAGTATCTAAGATATCAATAATCCTTTCTCAGGTCTACATCTGCCGTGTGTCTACATTATACACATAAAGTTTGAAGCAAATTGGGTAAAAATAAGAGGGTGATTTCAAAGCCTTTAGGAAGTGACACACTTCCTGCTGCCAGTTGGTGGCGCTATAACTTTGACTCACAATAGTCACATCCATGTGATCGGACTCTTACAGCGAACACACTGCTGAAGTTTCATCAAGATCAGTTAATGTATGCAGAAGTTATAACACACTTCCTGTTTCCTTTATTCGCCATAAATTCGTTTCCTCGCCACAGCCAAACCGTTCGAGATATCAAAAATCCCCTGGCAACTTTTCATCCTCAATGTCTTGACTTCATGCTGACCGAGTTTCGTGGCGATTGGTTGAATTCTCTAGGAGGAGTATATCGAATTCCAGGGGCATACGCTTCCAAACAAACCATAATAGCCGACTTCCTGTTGGGCTGGGGTAAAAAGTAAAAGTACAAAGGATATATGAATCGATGAGATCTATATGTGTACCGAGTTTCATATTATTACATTCAAGCGTGTTTGATTTATGGACCAAGTTTTCGGACCCCGTTCCAGGGGGCACTGTCGAGCCCCCCTGCCACGCCCGGGTACCAGCTTCAGCCCGGCCCTGATGGCCACGGGTTCTGACCCGTGTGCAAAGTTTCAAGAGTTTTTGAGCACGTTAAGGGCCCCCAAAGTGCGCTGAGAGTCTCAAAAGTATCCAAAAAGAATATTAAAGTTTGATGCGTTGTCACGGCAACAGCATCTAAGATATCAACAATCCTTTCACAGGTCTAAATCTGGCGTGTGTCTACATTATACACATCAAGTTTGAAGCAAATCGGGTAAAGCCTGTTTGATTTATGGACCAAGTTTTCGGACCCCATTCCAGGGGGCGCTGTCGAGCCCCCCTGCCACGCCCGGGTACCAGCTTCAGCCCGGCCCTGATGGCCGCGGTTTCTGACCCGTGTGCAAAGTTTCAAGAGTTTTTGAGCACGTTAAGGGCCCCAAAAGTGCGCTAAGAATCTCAAAAGTATCCAAAAAGAATATTAAAGTTTGATGCGTTGTCACGGCAACAGCATCTAAGATATCAACAATCCTTTCACAGGTCTACATCTGGCTTGTGTCTACATTATACACATCAAGTTTGAAGCAAATAGGGTAAAGCGTGTTGGATATATGGACCAAATTGTCTGACCCGTTCAAGGGGGCGCTGTCGAGCCCCCCTGCCACGCCCGGGTACCAGCTTCAGCCTGGCCCTGATGGCCGCGGGTTTTGTCCCGTGTGCAAAGTTTCAAGAGTTTTCGAGCACGTTAAGAACCCCAAAAGTGCCCGAAAGCATAAAAAAGCATGAAAAAGCTTAAAAAAAGGAATATTAATGTTTGATGCATTGCCATGGCAACAGTATCTAAGATATCAATAATCCTTTCACAGGTCTACATCTGGCGTGTGTCTACATTATGCACATGAAGTTTGAAGCAAATCGGGTAAAAATAAGAGGGTGATTTAAAAGCATTTTGAAAGTGACACACTTCCTGCTTCCAGTTGGTGGCGCTATAACTTTGACTCACAATAGTCACATCCATGTGATCGGGCTCTTACAACGAACACACTGCTGAAGTTTCATCAAGATTAGTTAATGTATGCAGTAGTTATAACACACTTCCTGTTTCACGTTTCTCGCCATAATTTCGTTTACTCGCCACGGCCAAACCGTTCGAGATATCAAAAATCCCCTGGCAATTTTTCATCCTCAGTGTCTTGACTTCATGCTGACCGAGTTTCGTGCCGTGTGTTTGAATTCTCTAGGAGGAGTATTTCACATTCCATTGCATGTGTTTTCCAAACAACCCTTAATAGCCGACTTCCTGTTGGGCTGGGGTAAAAAGTAAGAGCATGAAGTATATATGAACCGATGAGATCTATATGTGTACTGAGTTTCATATTATTACATGCAAGCGTGTTTGATTTATGGACCAAGTGTTCAAACCCCGTTCCAGGGGGCGCTGTCGAGCCCCCCTGCCACGCCCGGGTACCAGCTTCAGCCCGGCCCTGATGGCCGCGGGTTCTGAGATGTGTGCAAAGTTTCAAGAGTTTTCGAGCACGTTAAGGCCCCCAAAAGTGCCCAAAAGGTAGTAAAATAATAATAATAATAAATAAATATAGCTGCGAGCAGCGATTACGGGCCCAAGCCGGTGGCACCGCAACCCCGGTGCCTTTAGTTACCTAAAGGCACCGGAGTGGCGGTGCCGCCGGCTTTGGCCCTTCATCGCTGCTCGCAGCTATATTCATATATATATATATATATATATATATATATATATATATATATATATATATATATATATATATATATATATATATATAAACAAGCCGGTGGCACCGCCACCCCGGTGCCTTTATATATATATATATATATATATGTCTACATTGTTCAATCACGCCTCACACACACACACACACTTTTGCAGAGCCCACACCAATGCAAGCTCTATAGCACACATCTTCTCAAAGGTCAAAGCGGAGTTACGATATTGCCCGTCATGCACAGTAACCGTAAAGGCACCGGGGTGGCGGTGCCACCGGCTTGTTTATATATATATATATATATCGTATTATTCTAACTTGTAAAAAACTATTAACTTTTGTTAATATTCAACCATTTCACAACTAACTTTTTTCCATAGATCAAACACAACATAATTATATGGTGGACTGAAACAAAAATTATTAATTAAATAAAATTATTGTTTTCCTCTGAAATAGCAAAAGCATCACACACTAGCTGTACCTGCTCTAAATAAAAAAAGAGTAATTCAATAAAAATACAAAATCGAACTAAATAAAATAAATTATTACAAAAACAAAATCAAACCAAAGAAAATATATCTTCGAAAAAAAAAGCGAGTGTCATGAGGAAAGGCGCCTCAGGAATCGTCAGGATTAACTCCATGTGTAAGGAATTTTGATTGATTTTATTTGTCACTTGAAAATTATTGTTAAATGTGTGCCTGCATAACTTTAATAAGATTTATTTTCTTTGATTTGATTTTGTTTTATATAATTTATTTATTTCGATTTTGTATTTTTATTTAAATACTATTATTTATTTAGAGCAGGTACAGCTAAGTGTGCGATGCTTTTGCTATTTCAGAGGGAAAAAAACACATTTTATTTCAAAAAGGCTTTTCAATTAAATAAAATGTTCAAGCTTTGTTTTCGTTTTATTATTTTGTTTGTTTTAAGCTTTGTTTAATTTATATTGTTAATCATCTGACACAAAACAAATGCATAAAGTATCATTTTAACTTTTAAAAAACTATTAACATTTGTTAATAGTACATTGCCTGTCTTTTGTTAATAGGACAAAACATAGTTATTATATTTTATAATATTTTATAAATATATAAAATAAACATTTGTAATGAAATCGTTCAAAAAAATGATATTAGCATTGTTTTAAACTTTGAAACAGAAGTAGCGCAATGCCTGGCCACTCCCGCGCCGCCTCCTTTTCACAATCCGAGGGAACCATCTCCGGAATATTAACCTCACTCCTAGAAGTCCATTTCTCATTATTCATGCCTCTTACCTGGGATTGATTGCACACACACACACACACACACACACACACACACACACGCACGCACTCACACGCACACACACACACACACACACACACACGTGTCAAGTCACTTACATTTTAGATGCAATATTGACTGTTCTTCTGTTTCAGCAGCGAAAATAGTTAAACAAAGATCACAGCAGAACCATTGCATCTCACAGCAACGTGTTTTCTCATTACTGAATGATTCAGCATTTTGAACAAATTGGTTGACTCAAAGATTCAATGACCAATCCATAAACATCTGTCTCATTCATGAATGACTCAGTCGTTCAAACGAATCGTTTGAACGAATGAATCAATGACCCGCTCATTAAGACGGTCGCCTGGCGACACCTAGTGACGGTTTAGTGTTATTTGATTATACACTCAAAATATTCCACAACAAATCCTTTAAATTTAATGATATTCAGAACAGAACACAAATAAAAAAATAACTATAATAAAGCCAAAACGAAATAATTTAAAACAAAAGTAAAAGTAAGTGGTGTTAGGCTCACGTAAATCTCTCTTTAGAATCTAAATGTTGCAACATTTGCGATGTATTTGGATGCTAAACTATTCTTTATTACAGGCTTTGTACTTCACTCACGTTCCAATATCGACGGAAAAAATCATCCTCTTCACTTGTGCAAAAATGTGCTTGGAAAAATCACAGTGGAGCGGTGCTTACTGTGAATGATACAAATTGTACTACTGACTATTTCAACATAGCAGTGTAATTTGTATATGTTAGGTTGAATGTTTTATTATTGTGTGTGTGTGTGTGTGTGTGTGTGTGTGTGTGTGTGTGTGTGTGTGTGTGTGTGTGTGTCAGTGTGTGTGTGGGGGTCTGGGTGGCTCAGCGCGATTGAACAGTGAAACATACTCCGTCATTTTCTTCATACAGGACATCATTCAAACGTCAAAGTGTTTACTTATATTTGTGTACACTCGCAATTAAACACAACATTGTGTTTTTGTTAAATAAATTAAAGTAATACGTCCCCCGAAATGGCGCTAATTTTAAAATGAAACTAAAATGCTCACGGCTGCACGGGCATTCATAACTCTGCGCGCCCACGGTGAGGGACGAGCAGAACAGAGCGAACGTTGTTTAGTTCATTCCTACTTCCATAGGAATTAATTGAAAAAGCTCACTCTACTCTGCACCATTATTAATGAATTGTGCAGACGTCCTTATTTTACTTTCGCTTTTTACCTGATTTTGAACACAAGAGGGCAGTATAACACTATGTATGATTTGGAAAAAAATTTTTTTTGACTAAACAACCATTCTGGCTGTTTTTAAACTTAAACATTATTCTCTAATTGCTCTCACCATGCCCGTTTCTGAAACTCTGCACATGTCTACTGTCTAATAAATGTGATGTGTCTGTCGGGTTTCATGCAATTTCAAGTATGTTAAGAGTCTCAAAAGCATCAACAAAGAATAATAAAGTTTGATGCGTTGCCACGGCAACAGTATCTAAGATATCAATAATCCTTTCTCAGGTCTACATCTGCCGTGTGTCTACATTATACACATAAAGTTTGAAGCAAATTGGGTAAAAATAAGAGGGTGATTTCAAAGCCTTTAGGAAGTGACACACTTCCTGCTGCCAGTTGGTGGCGCTATAACTTTGACTCACAATAGTCACATCCATGTGATCGGACTCTTACAGCGAACACACTGCTGAAGTTTCATCAAGATCAGTTAATGTATGCAGAAGTTATAACACACTTCCTGTTTCCTTTATTCGCCATAAATTCGTTTCCTCGCCACAGCCAAACCGTTCGAGATATCAAAAATCCCCTGGCAACTTTTCATCCTCAATGTCTTGACTTCATGCTGACCGAGTTTCGTGGCGATTGGTTGAATTCTCTAGGAGGAGTATATCGAATTCCAGGGGCATACGCTTCCAAACAAACCATAATAGCCGACTTCCTGTTGGGCTGGGGTAAAAAGTAAAAGTACAAAGGATATATGAATCGATGAGATCTATATGTGTACCGAGTTTCATATTATTACATTCAAGCGTGTTTGATTTATGGACCAAGTTTTCGGACCCCGTTCCAGGGGGCACTGTCGAGCCCCCCTGCCACGCCCGGGTACCAGCTTCAGCCCGGCCCTGATGGCCACGGGTTCTGACCCGTGTGCAAAGTTTCAAGAGTTTTTGAGCACGTTAAGGGCCCCCAAAGTGCGCTGAGAGTCTCAAAAGTATCCAAAAAGAATATTAAAGTTTGATGCGTTGTCACGGCAACAGCATCTAAGATATCAACAATCCTTTCACAGGTCTACATCTGGCTTGTGTCTACATTATACACATCAAGTTTGAAGCAAATCGGGTAAAGCCTGTTTGATTTATGGACCAAGTTTTCGGACCCCATTCCAGGGGGCGCTGTCGAGCCCCCCTGCCACGCCCGGGTACCAGCTTCAGCCCGGCCCTGATGGCCGAGGTTTCTGACCCGTGTGCAAAGTTTCAAGAGTTTTTGAGCACGTTAAGGGCCCCAAAAGTGCGCTAAGAATCTCAAAAGTATCCAAAAAGAATATTAAAGTTTGATGCGTTGTCACGGCAACAGCATCTAAGATATCAACAATCCTTTCACAGGTCTACATCTGGCTTGTGTCTACATTATACACATCAAGTTTGAAGCAAATAGGGTAAAGCGTGTTGGATATATGGACCAAATTGTCTGACCCGTTCAAGGGGGCGCTGTCGAGCCCCCCTGCCACGCCCGGGTACCAGCTTCAGCCTGGCCCTGATGGCCGCGGGTTTTGTCCCGTGTGCAAAGTTTCAAGAGTTTTCGAGCACGTTAAGAACCCCAAAAGTGCCCGAAAGCATAAAAAAGCATGAAAAAGCTTAAAAAAAGGAATATTAATGTTTGATGCATTGCCATGGCAACAGTATCTAAGATATCAATAATCCTTTCACAGGTCTACATCTGGCGTGTGTCTACATTATGCACATGAAGTTTGAAGCAAATCGGGTAAAAATAAGAGGGTGATTTAAAAGCATTTTGAAAGTGACACACTTCCTGCTTCCAGTTGGTGGCGCTATAACTTTGACTCACAATAGTCACATCCATGTGATCGGGCTCTTACAACGAACACACTGCTGAAGTTTCATCAAGATTAGTTAATGTATGCAGTAGTTATAACACACTTCCTGTTTCACGTTTCTCGCCATAATTTCGTTTACTCGCCACGGCCAAACCGTTCGAGATATCAAAAATCCCCTGGCAATTTTTCATCCTCAGTGTCTTGACTTCATGCTGACCGAGTTTCGTGCCGTGTGTTTGAATTCTCTAGGAGGAGTATTTCACATTCCATTGCATGTGTTTTCCAAACAACCCTTAATAGCCGACTTCCTGTTGGGCTGGGGTAAAAAGTAAGAGCATGAAGTATATATGAACCGATGAGATCTATATGTGTACTGAGTTTCATATTATTACATGCAAGCGTGTTTGATTTATGGACCAAGTGTTCAAACCCCGTTCCAGGGGGCGCTGTCGAGCCCCCCTGCCACGCCCGGGTACCAGCTTCAGCCCGGCCCTGATGGCCGCGGGTTCTGAGATGTGTGCAAAGTTTCAAGAGTTTTCGAGCACGTTAAGGCCCCCAAAAGTGCCCAAAAGGTAGTAAAATAATAATAATAATAAATAATAATCCTAAGGAAAACAATAGGGCCTTCGCCTTTTCAAGGCTTGGGCCCTAATAATCCTAAGGAAAACAATAGGGCCTTCGCCTTTTCAAGGCTTGGGCCCTAATAATCCTAAGGAAAACAATAGGGCCTTCGCCTTTTCAAGGCTTGGGCCCTAATAATCCTAAGGAAAACAATAGGGCCTTCGCCTTTTCAAGGCTTGGGCCCTAATAATCCTTAGGAAAACAATAGGGCCTTCGCCTTTTCAAGGCTTGGGCCCTAATAATAATAAATAATAATCCTTAGGAAAACAATAGGGCCTTCGCCTTTTCAAGGCTTGGGCCCTAATAATAATAATAAATAATAATCCTTAGGAAAACAATAGGGCCTTCGCCTTTTCAAGGCTTGGGCCCTAATAATAATAATAATAATAATAAATAATAATCCTTAGGAAAACAATAGGGCCTTCGCCTTTTCAAGGCTTGGGCCCTAATAAATAATAATCCTTAGGAAAACAATAGGGCCTTCGCCTTTTCAAGGCTTGGGCCCTAAAAAGAAGAACATGAGATATATATTTTAAAGATGCTCCTTAATTTTTTTAAATGACACCTGACCATGATGAAATAGTCCTCTGAGAAGCTCCATGTAATCTTGCCACTGAGAGCTCCATGTTGTGAATGCCATAAGACCACCATAAGACAGTTGCAGCTCACACAGAACGCAGAGCAGAACCAGAACACATGAACACAACACACCAGTCCTCAGGTCTTTACACTGGCTCCCAGTTACATTTAGGATTGATTTTAAAGTATTATTACTGGTATATAAATCATTTAATGGCCTAGGACCTCAATATATTGCAGATATGCTCACTGAATTTAAACCTAACAGATCACTCAGATCATTAGGATCACATCAGCTAGAATTACCAAGGGTTCACTCTAAGCACGGAGAGTCTGCTTTAGCTATTATGCTGGACCAGCTTCCAGAGGAGATCAGATGTGCTCCTACAGTAGTCACATTCAAATCCAGACTCAAAACACTTCTGTTTAGCTATGCATTTACTGAATGAGCACTGTGCCACTGTTCGTCCGACTGTTTTTACTGTACTTTATTTTATTTTTTATTCTAAACTGTTTTAATTATTCTTTTTTCTTTTGATTATTTTAATTTCTTTATTCTAAACTGTTTTAATTATTGTTATTTCTTTTGATTTTTTTTTATTTCTTCTATGTAAAGCACTTTGAATTACCATTGTGTATGAAATGTGCTATATAAATAAACTTGCCTTGCCTTGCCTTGAAGAAAGATTTGTGTAAATACAGTAATTTGTTGTTTGATAGCTATATATTGTCACACTACAAGAATATAGATGTTAGACATTGTTAGTACCGTTTCAGATTATTTTATTATAGATTACCACTGTGCTTTTCATTGTTTGTTAAGCCTATGTCGTGCAGTGTCTGCTTGAGAGAGATCACTTACAGGCGCTACTGAAGAGGACCAGAGTGAAGACATGCTGTAAAAAAGGCTTTGGAGAATAACTGCAGGTCGAGAAACAGGCTTGCCGAAAGGTTTCTCAGTGGTGAAAGGAGAACTTCATTGGCCAGTCAGCGGTGACCTTACAGACGTCATTCTTTCTTTAATGATTTAATTACCCAAACCAGATCAGCGCAAATCCTGCCCTGAATTCATAGTTCTCCGTCACGTGACCGGCGCTCAGAACTGCAGCACAGGCCTGGCAATTTTCCATCAAAAAAAGTAAAAAGAAAAAAGTATTAAAAAAAATATGTGAACCAAATGCAAGTTTTTGGGCGTGATCCGCCAGTATTTCAATCACTAAAGACAGCTGGACAATTTCAAACTCTTGATGTGAGTGTCTTTTTTTAAAATGACTGTCAAGTTTATTTATTTTTAAATTGATTCTTTGAATTGAAGTGCCTTAATGTTCTGAAACGTAGTGTGTTTCCCAAACGGAAGACTGTATCCTCAGCATTAAACGCTAGAATGAGACGCTTTAAGACCAGAGGGAACTGGATAATATTCGGAAAGTTCTGATCCAATCTGACCTCTGACCTGTAATGCCTGAATCATGATCACACACTGTTGGCTCGTTGGCCAGAGGAGAACTGAGACTGAGTCTGGGTTCTGCCGAGGGTTTTCCTCCATTCTGCCACTGATGGAGTTTCGGTTCCTGCACTGTCGCCTTGGCTTTTGGCTGCTTAGTTGGGGACATTTACTATTCAACAATATTATTGATCTCTCCTGCATTGACACCATTATATGACAACTGAACTGAGCTGGACGATAACATTATTTTCTTCTAGATCTGCTGTCCAGCAGTAACAAACTTTGTTGCATTATTTTCTTGTTATCTCTGTAAAGCTGCTTTGAAACACTGTATTGTAAAAAGCGCTATATAAATAAAGGTGACTTGACTACGTCACACATGTTCCCATGGTCACCGCACGAAAATACTATTACGAAATACAAAACATCCTCTACTACTACTCAGACAGCACACTTTTAATTTAATTCATTTGAGTAAATTTAGGTTTATAACAGGTCTGGTTCTCACCATATTGATGAACAGGAATAGTAGTTTGCGAGTAAAGCTGCAAAGTCCTCGATCAAAGTCTTCTGTTATAATCTTCTGATACGTGCAGCACAATCAATTGAAAATCGTTGCGCAGCATAAATTATGAATCTATTAGGCAGTTTATTAGCGAAAGTGCTTTTCTTCCTGTTTTCTTCAAGACAGAAAATCGCATGGCCGTAAGCTCCGGCCCGGAGCGTTGAGTGCCGGAGAGAGGGACAAGACAACCGCCACCAAATGGTAAATGGACTGCATTTATATAGCGCTTTCACAGACCCAATGGCCACCAAAGCGCTTTACACATTGCCTCACATTCACCCATTCACACACTCATTCACACACCGACGGCGGTGTCAGCCATGCAAGCCATCCAGCTCGTCGGGAGCAGCTGGGGTTAGGTGTCTCACACACACACACACACACACACACACACACACACACACACATACAGCTGGGGTTAGGTGTCTCTCACACACACACACACACAGAGCTGGGGTTAGGTGTCTCACACACACACACAGCTGGGGTTTGGTGTGTCACACACACACACACACACACACACACACTGCTGGGGTTAGGTGTCTCTCACACACACACACACAGCTCGGGTTAGGTGTCTCACACACACACACACACACACACACACACACTGCTGGGGTTAGGTGTCTCTCACACACACACACACACACACAGCTGGGGTTAGGCGTCTCTCTCACACACACACACACACACACACACACACAGAGAGAGCTGGGGTTAGGTGTCTCACACACACACAGAGCTGGGGTTAGGTGTCTCACACACACAGAGCTGGGGTTAGGTGTCTCACACACACACACACGCACACACACACACACACACACACACACACACACACACAGCTGGGGTTAGGTGTCTCACACACACACACACACACACACAGCTGGGGTTAGGTGTCTCACAAACACTCACATACACACACACAGCTGGGGTTAGTTGTCTCACACACACACACACACACACACACACACACACACGCAGCTGGGGTTAGTTGTCACACACACACACACACACACACACAGCTGGGGTTAGGTGTCTCACAAACACTCACATACACACACACACACACACACACAGCTGGGGTTAGTTGTCTCACACACACACACACACACACAGCTGGGGTTAGTTGTCTCTCACACACACACACACACACACACACACAGCTGGGGTTAGGTGTCTCACACACACACACACACACAGCTGGGGTTAGTTGTCTCACACACACACACACAGCTGGGGTTAGTTGTCTCTCTCACACACACACACACACACACACACACACACAGCTGGGGTTAGGTGTCTCACACCAAAAAACGGTTCATTACTCGAGGCTTTAGCACAATGCGCATTAACGACATCTGGTGGTCAGACTTGTTTTCTCCACAATATCTAACAAATCACAGCAGAGCAGAAAAAGCATGTGACCAAACAAAGCTTCGGAAGTCCGTGACATACAAGAAAGGAATCAATCTGGGATCAATACAGTTCTGGATCTAATCTCATCTAAATTAATTTGTGCCAATGAGACCACGACTCGTGATGTGTAGCCTGGTCAACGGAAAGGGTAAAGCATTTTCTTTATAATGGTTTTCTATGGAAAAACGCTGAATGTTGCATTCATGTTCTGGTTCATCTGCTCAATATATCATACAATATGAGCCATACTATTTATCATACTATTTTTCTGAGTATTATTTCATATGTCAGGCTTTAAGTTCCCGAACAGTCCTGCATCACAGGATGGCATCCTTCCATCAGTTTTTGGACTTGCTGTGCACAAATAACGCATAACTATTTTTGATTGCTATTACTGTCAGTGTCTGGTTTGTGTTTCCCTGGGTAACCACCAGAGGTCCTCTTCCCCCACGGTGTCATTCACTCAATACTACAATTCCCATCATCCTGTTCTGTCACTCATTGATCATTGCACACAGCTGTTTCCCATCACCTTGTTAGTATCTGTGTGTGTATAGATACCCTGTTTGTTTCAGTGTTTGTCACCGAGTCGTTGTTATTTGTCACCACACTTCCGAAGGTCTGTCTGCTTGTTCTTGTTCTTGTTCTTGGACTGACTTGTATGGAATTTGACCCTTGCCTGGACTGGATAACGTATTACGGACTACCCAATAAATACTGCAATTGGATCTACTGTTTCCCGTGTGTGTATCGTGACAATTACATTCACACTTGGAGCTTTCAAATAAGCATGGCATTAAGATTTTTCAATAAAACGATAATATACTTGAGAATGGCAGAGTTCTAACAATCTAGAGATTACCATTTGATTGACTTCAGTTCTTCAATTTATTTCAATTCTTATTTGCTGTTATGTTATGAGATAAATTCCCACCCACTTATGACACTGAAGGGCCGGAGTGGGACTAATTTTCAGCCCTGGAGTTTCATGCCTTAGACCGGCCCACTTGAGTTCCCGTCTGACTATATTAAAATAATGTAATTGAAACCTCAGCATATAAGTCTGCAATAGTGCAGTGTTCTGTACAGCCTTGTTATTCATTGTATTTTAAAAATATATACATTTATATTCAGTGCAATAGCCGTATACAGGGTTTTATAAATACAGAGGTCCGAAAAGTGATTTTGCGGGTTCGGGGGCATATGCCCACCCAGACAAGTGAAGTAATACAAACAGTGAAAAGTCCCAGTGCTGATACTGGGGAAATATAAACACATTCGAGGTATACAAATATATATATATATATATATTTATACAATAACAATGGCAATATATTATATAGGTGCTTGCGTTGTTAAATTGAGCTTATTTTTACACTGATGATCATCATTGGCAAAGAACATATGTATGTCTGTGTTAAATAGGAATCTATAAAGTTTTTCTCAATCTGGGCACAGTATGCAATAGGCTATTCCTCTGCTCTCATTTCTCATCTCCATCTTCTCTCATTCTTCTTTTCTCAGTCTCTTTATCTTTAGGTTACTGTAAATCTCCCCTTCCCGAAGCTGAGTTTTGATTGATACAGTCTTTACAAACTGATTATTTCTTTCGGTCGTTTAAAACTTCTGTCGTAATTAAAACAGCTGTTTACGTAGTTTAGCCACTTGCATCTGCGGCCGCGGCTCGCGCAACTGTGAACATAAATCCCGCTTGCTTTGATCGGTCATCTCAAACATTTTGCCATTGCCGACGAGCGGTGTTTTAATACTGAAGCAGCTCAGATTATGAGGTCGGTTATCGTCGCGATATGCAAATCATTGCAGCACCAAATTAGAGATAATATTAGGCAATTATTTCACAACGTTCATTATACAATCAGAAAAATATACACTCAGAAAGCTGTGACTGGAGCCTATGTAAAGCATTCAACCCAGTGCCATGACAACACCGGCCCTCCTGGCCAATAAAACAGACCGGCCCACCGGGAATTCTCCCGGTGCTCCCGATTAGCCAATCCGGGCCTGCACTGAATCTTAACATGGTCATCAGAACGTGCTTTAGTGGTTCTAGCGGCGACTACAACCACCAGAATACTCTCAGTCCACATCTGGACACCCCGGACTGACGAAGCTGCTTCTGTGGAGCTAATCGGCTCCTCCTGCACAGTTCCCAGTAATAATGATGGAAGCACACATGAGCTTTGATCACTCTGATCCCTGTACATCTGTCAAAGACTTCGGCTGGAAATGTCAGAGCAAACACAGAGTGGCCTTGTGCTCATCAGCCTGTGTTACTAGAACAGCAGAACTCCGCAATCTTATTCTGAGAAACCCGCCGTGTCGGTCCCTGAAGTAGGTCAAGCTTCTGTGATTATTATGGACTGCATAATAATAAGAGAGAGCCACAAAGTAAAGTATTCTTGTTTTTTGTGAGTTTTTATCAAAAGCAGACACTTTATAACCAGCAACATGAATGTTTTTAAAGAATACAGTAAATGCAGTTACCATTGAAGTTTACTTGAAAGAAAATGTTAAATTAACAAATGGTGCCATTTACATTAAGTGTCTCTATCTAGTATGTACTAACATGTAAATTAACCATTTGATAAAATGCACTTAGTGTGTACATAGATGTTTTCACATTGTAATTATTTTTTAAAATACCTGCATGTAATTGCAGCTGTGATTAATTTCTGTAATTCCATCTATAATTACACTGTCGACCTTTAACCCTTAACCATCTCCATACCGGCCCTAACCTTACCAGTGTCCACATCCATAACAACTTACTATAGTAATAACAGTAAATTATGCATAATTACATGCAACTAACCCTAAACCAACCCCTAAAGTACATGTAGTTGATTAATATTATTCAATATTTAAAATGTATAATTACACTATAACAAGGACACCTTCAAATTAAGTGTCATTCAGTTTTTTGTACATTGTAGTTAAAGACACCTAAAATAAAGTGAGACCTATTTAATAAACATATATGGTGTGATTTAATCATTAATCACACTGAATATGGTTTATCAGCAATTATTTAGAGTCTATTATTATTCCTGAATATGTATGGATGGCTGATGTTTTGAGATTTGATGTTATGCCAGTTCACAGTTAATGCAACAATACGTGTGAAAAGTATCTTTATATGGAGTTATAAAGCACATGCGGTGAACATGCGGCAAACATGCGGCGAACATGCGGTGTCCGCCAATGCTGACATCTTTCTTCTCATAGATAGCAAGTGACCACAGCGAATAAGACCAGAGACGGATCACAGTGGTTTTTAAACTGACAGTAAATTAGCACCAAATCTGCATTTGACCATAAGCTGCTCTCCATGGACTCTCCTCATTTGTGAGCTGTTTTACATAAAAGTATCTACAAATGAACAGCTGTAAATATATTGGCGAGATTCCTGTGCCTTCCCGTTTTCCGAGTCCCGAAGAGACCAAAAGTCCTTTCTGTGCATCTTCATCCAACAATGGACGTCTATAGCATTTCTTACATTCGTATGTTTGCACGGATGATGAATGCGAGGTCACATTTCAGTGCCCAGTCTATGAGTCTCGCAGATCCGCACCGTTGCACAGGGAGTCGCAGACACATCGCCGGTTAGGGACCCGTTTAGCCTCAGGCCTGCTTCTCTTCGGGACGTCCCAGAATCCTCCTGGCTCTCTGGATCTCACCATCAGAGACGGCCAGTTCTGTCTCACCGGGTCCTGATGACCTCTGACCTCCGGATCAGCGCTCAATGAAACGCAGGTTGATCGGTCTCTCTGGAACCAGAAGAGTTCTGGTCATCGGACGGACTGTGTCATTCTCTTTTGCCGGCTCCACATCAAAGTGCATTAAAATCTGTGAGAGAAAAAACGTGTCAGGAATCAAAGAAACACACAAACCTGGAGCACACCGTCTGTCACGGAGTTTAAGTATTGCAGGGGCGGAGGTTAGGTGTTGCAGGGGCGGAGTTTAAGTATGGCAGGGGTGGTGCTTAGGTGTTGCAGGGGCGGAGTTTAAGTATTACAGGGGCGGAGCTTACGTGTCAAAGGGGCGGGGTTTAAGTATTGCAGGGACGGAGCTTAGGTGTTACAGGGGCGGGTTTTAAGTATTGCAGGGGCGGAGCTTAGGTGTCGCAGGGGCGGAGTTTAAGTATTGCAGGGGTGGCGCTTATGTGTTGCAGGTCTGGAGTTTAAAGGTGCAATCAGTAAAAATTTTGAGTATCTATTAACAGAAATGCAAAATGACATCCATAACTATGTTTTCAGTGGTGTATAAAGAACTTACTTAATAAACCGTAATGCTTTTATTACCTTAGAATGAGACATTTATATCTACATAACCGCGGGAATCCCCTTCTATGAAGGTCGACATATTGTGACGTCATGTTTCTACCGTAGCCGAACGCGCACAAACAGCGCTACAGAGCGCGCTTCGTCACTACCTTGAAAGAGAAGCCGCAGAAACCTAGAAGCTAGCCATAAACACCGAGAGTAGTGACTTGTCAGTGGTGTAAAATATGTAGTTGGATTGTTTCATGTAACTTAGTTCTCCCTCGCTGTGTTATGGCTTTGCTATGTGGGGATAAATGTGCTGGTTACGTTCGTGAGACAGCTGATTAGTACTCTTGTCATTGACCATAAAACAGTAACGTTACAGGAATCACCAACCCGTCGATCTTGGAAGCATTTTAAGTCGATCGCGAAGAGTTTTCAAAATCAGAGAAAAAAAGCCTATTGTGTGTAGTAAATGGTGTCTAGGGGATGCGGAGGCGCGCGCGCTGTTATAATCATGTCATTTTTGCCGCGCGCACCTTTGGGCTAATGCGGACGTGTCGAGTATAAACAGGGCTTTACGCTTTAACCAGCTCAGCCACAGTAACAGCTCATATTAGCCAGCTAAACTTTTACTAGCAGCTACCCTGTTAGAAAAATATATAGTTGCCTAGTTTAATGTGGTTCTTCTCCCTCGCTGTATTATGGGTTTAGACAATCAGCTGATTACTATTATTATATTATAGACCCTTGATCCTTACCTGACTATGGCTTTCAAAACGTTATCCATGATGTGGTTTATAATGGACTGTGGTACAGAAACAGTGACAGTGTTACACACTCTTGGCTTACTCTGGCTATTCTCTGCTGTCTCAGACGACGATATGTTTGTCCCGTTTTAGCCACCGTAGCTTCTTCAAAAGGGAGGGGTGAGCAGTGGGCTGAGCCCTTAGTGCAAACTCGCAACCGAACCGCTAGATGCCGCTAAAAATCACACACTGCACCTTTAAGTATTGCAGGGGCGGAGCTTATGTGTTGAAGGGGCGGAGTTTAAGCATTGCAGGGGCGGAGCTTACGTGCACTAAATCACTGTCCTGCAGAGTTTAGTTCCAACCCTAATCAAACACACCTTAACCAGCTAATCACGCTCTTCAGGATCGCTGGGAAAAGCTGGTTGGAAATAAACTCTGCAGGACACTGAGGGACTCTAGGAGAATCCTGCATACGTCACCAGAGAGAAGACTGACAACTCACTGGAAGATCTAGTGGTCATATTCTGATTAAATATTACAGGGGCAAAAAAAAACAAAGCAAGCATGGGCGAATTGTTCTCAATAAGATCAGTAACACAGTGACAGACATGCAGGCTTGATTGCAGAATAAATACCCTGGAAAGCGCCAGGTAAAGCTCCAGCTCAGCGATGCGCCGGCCGATGCAGCTGCGTTTGCCCACGCCGAAGGGAACCGAGGCGAACGGATGGTTTCCCTCGGAGCGACTCATCCAGCGCTGCGGGACGAAGGAGTCCGGGTCTCGGAAGTGTTTCGGGTCACGGGACGTGGCGTAGTGGCAGAGAGTGATCAGAGTCTGAAGGATTGATCACACACACGCCTGTAAACACCAGCTTCACCAAGTGCCCATGTAAAGTTTTAAAGCACAAAAGCTTTACTCACGTTTCTAGGGATGAGATATCCTCCAACTTTAATATCTTTGTCTGGGATGACTCTCGCATTGGCCGGAATTACAGGATAGAGCCTGGAAATGTTTCAGTGCTTAATTTAATATAATGAACTCATGAAAAGAAAAGGAACGGATAAACTGTATTTGAAAGAAGAGTGAAGTCCTTCTACCTGAGGATTTCCTTGATCACGGCCTTCATGAGAGGCATGGCAGCGACGTCGCCTGCGTTTGGGACGGTCCGGTCCTTCATCACGCTCAGAACCTCGTCCCGCAGGGCCGTCTGGACCTCCCGATGCCGAGCGAGCTCGTACAGGGACCAGGACAGCGTGCTGGAGATCTACAGCGGGAATCAGACAGAAACATGTATCAGGAATTAGTATTTGGACACCTAACCTCAGTCTTTATTAGAATATCAGCCTGATATTATATAAAGGTATGAGTTATCATGGATCTAGAGGCGTGGGTGCAGCATCGTGCAAAAGTAGTAGTTAAAGTACATTGATCTGAATAATGACTCTTGTCTTCTGTAGAGCTGCTGATAGCTAAAACTGAACAAGTCTCATATTTGATGAAGTTTGCATCACTGATTCTGTTTATTACTGTGAATCTGCTTTAAAACCATCTGTACTTGACCAAGGCCATTGTAGAAAGCCTGTGAAGTGTATAACGGGTTGGTTAACCCAGTCAATCGCGTATCTGCGCCTGTGAAGCTTTTATTAAGGCTTACTGATATGACTGGTAGACATGAATTTCAACAGATTTGTCAAAAGTAAAACTCATTTACTTAGGTGTAAAACTTTTTAATTAGGGTCCACGTGAGGGGCGTTGCTAGGGTCAGAAGATATAAGGAGTATAGCCGCTGACAAAATCAAATAAAATCGATTTCAATGAATGATTCCCTGACTCACTTATAAAGACTTCATTTGTTTCGTTCCTGGATGAATCAGACTTTTTAAACGCATTTTTCTTAAACAGTCACTTGTCTCCCCCTACTGGCGTAAAGATGTAATTGATACAATATTTATCTGAAGCATCAAGTTTCTTTCAAATGGTGATTTACTCCATTTTGATCACTCCCGTAGACATCAGTGTTTATATCTGAACTATAAACTTTTATCCCAGTGTGATAATCTGAATGATTTTAAGACAGAATTAATGACACTGTGTGTTTGTGAAGCCGTTTAATTTCTAGACATGACAACGCCTCTCTCTGGATCAGAACTCAGATCTGAATGTTCGCTGTGATCAGACTTATCAAAGCTTTAATAGACAGAGCCGAATCACTGTCATCAGAAGGAGGGGCTTCATAGAGACAGGAAGTAAACAGAGCGTTACTGACAGACTGGGAAGAGAGGAGCCGCAACAATAGAGAATATGAGGAGAATAATCAACATTCAAGCAGGAAAACCTGTTCTAGTAGAGCCTGAAACTACATCACGACTGTAAAAGGGTAGAATAGGTCCTCTTTAAACTTGCAATAACACTTTTTTGCTGATAAGCAGTATTAAGTCCTTGTTAAATGTGCAAACTTTTTTTATTAAATAGATGAATCTGAGATAAAACATTTTATGGGTATGATGGGTATGTTCTGAATGGACATATGGTATTAATTTAATTTGTGTAGATCTCAATAATGTCATTTTTAAAACCCTGCAAATGCCTGTTTAATGTCACAGGGCTGATGAAGGAGATTCATACTAACCCTAACCCAGACTGACAAAAAGGGAAGATCATTTTCCTATGGAGTTGAAAATGATCTGTCATCAGTCTGTACTAGAAAGTGTGATCAGAATATGGTCTGTCCACTTGGTACGGTGATCTTTCTGTAAAATCTAAATCAAAGATACTATATATTGTTCGAACTTCGATGAAAATGATCGGACTGAAAGACTATCCAAGTATTCAGACTCTGTATGAGCAACGCACATAAAATGAGGCAAAAAGGATTTTAAGCGAGCCGTCTCATGTACTCTACCGCTCTTATGAACTCCTGGTACAGAACTCCCCGTTAGAGACAGGAACAGGTTCAAAAACTATTTTGTACCGTATCAATTAGACTGTTGAACATGAATAAGTGAAGTCTATTTATTTTTATGTGTATGATGTGTATGAATATTTTGTGTAATTTTTTAATGTATCAGGATTTTGGCAAACTGCTGGCATTACAAATTTCCCTATTAGGGACAATAAAGTAAATTTCATTTAATTAATTCATACCGTGTCGACGCCAGCAAGGAGCAGCTCGGTCACATTACTGTACACAGACTTCAGCGGCACGCCGGCCTGAGACAGATAATAGGTCAGGTATCGTCCCTCTAAACGCTCTCCTCGAGACATCTTCTGCCTCTCCTCCTCAAGACGCTGGTCGATGTGACCTTTCGCTGTGATGACAGGAAGAGTTTCAAAATCTCACACATCATTAAGGACATTACAATCCACATCAGTACGGCCAGAATCACAGAACAGATGAAAAACATCCACATGACATTTCCAGCATTTAAGCCACATGCACTCTTTACGACAGTTCACATCAGGTTCTGGGGCGGTTTGGTAAATGCTTTAGTCACTATTGTACATTGTTGGGTTCCGGCTGAAGTAGAGCCCGTGCAGCAGGGCAACTGGGTGACGGTGAGGCGATGTAGTCGCAGGACACAACACAGCTCTTCCGTTCCGATTACAACATTAAACCGGTTCTCCCCACTCAGTGAAACACCCACTGTGAATCCTATTGATTGTGCCCTAGTTATTGGCGATTCGATCACACGGAACGTGAAAATAGAGACACCAGCCACCATAGTCACATGTTTGCCGGGAGCCAGAGCGCCCGACATCAAAGCAAATTTAAAAGTGCTGGCTAATGCTAATCGTAAATTCTCTAAGATCATTATTCATGTCGGCACTAATGATGTTCGACTTCGCCAGTCGGAGATCACCAAAATTAATGTTAAAGAGGTGTGTGAACTCGCAAGTATGATGTCAGGCACTGTAATTTGCTCTGGCCCCCTTCCTGTTCACAGGAGTGATGAGATAGTTAGTGTGAGATAGTTATAGACTGTGCTTGCTCAATGGCTGGCTGTCTAAGGGGTGTCCGCGTAAGAAGGTAGAATTCATAGACAATTGGAAAAGTTTTTGGGGCAGACCTGACCTGTTGAAAAGAGATGGTATTCATCCCTCCTGGGATGGTGCTGCTCTTCTCTCTAGTAATATGGCTCATAGTCTTAGAGCTGAAACATGACAATCTGGGGCTCAGGTCAGGAAGCAGACAGACTGGCTAGCTGTCTCACGTCACTGAGGTCAGATAAATCCCATCACATAGAGCCTCTTTCACTTAGATATCATCATATAGAGACTGTGTCTGTTCCCCGAACTAGGAAATACGAAAAAATCCCAAACCCATTTAAGGATAAAAATGTAATTGATGTTCAACAAATAAAAAACTAAGCATTCCTTGCCACTGTCGCTTTTTTTGCCTTTTTTCACATTTGTTTCCATTGTCTTTTGGCTTGCTTGATTGGGGACATTAAATTTAACATTTAATTTAATATTCAACATTAATATTGATCTGCCGGCATTGACACCATTATATGAGAACTGAACTGAGCTGGACGATGACATCACGCTTTTCTCCAGAGCGGCTATATATATATACGAACAAAATTAATAACTTTTTTACAACAAAATGAAACATCACTGAACTTACTTAAGCTGGACTGTGACGCGATTCTCTCCTGGAAACAAACTTTGTTGTATTTTCCTGTTATCTCTGTATAGCTGCTCTGTAAAACTTATTGCTTAATTACAACAGTACAGTGTAACTTCTGCCCATTAATCCACTCGAATAGAACGGACATCAGATTATTAAAGCTCATTTGCATGAACAACAGAAAGCCGTTTATTAAGAGAAACCTGCTGAAGACAAGAGTTCATGTTTACATGCGCTACATAAATACACGTCCCTCCCGTATACATGCTTTCTCCCCAAAAACACTTTCTTCTTGACACTAATATATAGAGATTGAAATAGATTGTATATAGATTAGATTGTACTGAATGTCAGGTTGTTGTTTTGCTCAAGAGTATTTTCTAACCACAGGTAAAGAGCTATAGGTCCAAACAAACATCTCTACGATGCGGTTTGGGATTGTTTGTTGGAACTATGATTTAACTATGTTAGTAATGATGAAAGCTGGCTAATAATGCTTTGGGGAAACACCCCCGCATTACCAATATTACTTTTTCAAAGAATAATTTCCCCCTTCCACCAGAGCTTTTAAAATTTCATGCACCATATTTGTTTGAAGGTTTTAACGTCTTTGATGTTTGATGGTTTTTACAGACAGATATCTTTGAAATGTCACCTTTATATATTTACATTTATTCATTTAGCTGATGCTTTCATCCAAAGAGATTTACAAATGCCACTTGACTTACAAATATAAACTGGTTTATAAAACACTTAATTTCCTAGAATGCATTACCCATTGAATTTCACAACTTTCAAGTTGAATCTCAATTCCTACAAGATGTTTCCGTTTCTATTCCATTTAACACTCATTATTTAAAGGGAGCCAATTCTGAACCCAGTAACGCTTCAACCTCTTCTACGCTTGCGGACACTCACCGAACCGGAACATGTCGTCCCAGCAGCGGCAGAATGTTTCCCAGGGTTTGGGAAGGAGCCGGTGGAGCCACTGTGGCATAGCCATCGTGAGGAGAGTCATGACGAACATGCTGTTGATGGACTGGATGAAGCACTCCGTCTCCAATGGAACCACTGGGTCGAGGCAGCCGATCCTGGACTCAAACAGCACCGAGGAAATCCCTTCAGGGAAGAGCAGAGAGACAGTGTAAGTCATACACCTAACTCTGGTGTATCTGATAAACCGGTAACTGGCTCTTCAGTGCTTCACCTTCGAGACCGAAGCGGTAGAACTCGGCCGAGACGTCGGACACGAGGCCGCTAGCGTTCTCCCGCTGGCGTAGCTTGAGCTTCTCCACGAGGTCCGTGACGACGGAGTTCAGCGTGAGGTCGTACTCCTCCACAGCTTGGGGTCGTAACATGTGTTTCCCCAGCAGACGCCGCACACTCTGCCACTCCTCACCTTCACTGAACACACACACACACACCGAGGGATCAATGACTACAAGCATACCATAAATCACAAGCAAAGGATGACGCTTCAAAACCCAACTACTAGGAGAACGGCTGCAATCTTCAACTTACTAAGAGAATCAGACAATTCTCAGAACACAGTAATAGCAACTCTAATAAAGACCAGTGTGTGATTATAGCATGTATGGATATATAACAGCGATCTGCAGCAAAAGGCAAGCAGGATTCAGTGGCAGATGCTGATATCTGGACTCGTGACTGTTGTGATGTGACCGTGTCCAGTCATGCAACTCATCTCTTCTTAAGCATTACACCTGATTAACAGTAAACCGCTTCCGTCAGTTTCATCATACCATACTCCCTCAGTGCATTTCATCTAATTCACTTACATTAAGAGAACATTATGGACTTCTTTTATGATGACCTTTGTCCTTTTTATCGTATTGAAAGGTTTTGTAAATAAAGTCATAATAGAGTGAATCCCCTTGTGTAGACTGTGAGATACAGCACATTTTGCACCTGATTACTCCTGCAAACAAGGTTTTTAAAAACTGAGGTTGTTCAGGAAGAGCTGCCTGCGACGGACAGGCGAGTGAAGCGCTGGGAAAACGTGTTTGCTGAGCGCTTGTACTCACGCTGTCAGGAGTCCGAACCCTTCTCCCCGGAGCCGCCGGTAATCCTTCCAGGACGAGAGATCGGATCGCATGGGCTGATGGCCCTCCTGACGCAGAACCTGCTCGATCAGATCCGGTTCTGCCACATGAACCGTCAGGATGGGTCCGAAACTGGCCTTCCACACCGGCCCATACTTACTCCTGCCCTCCAGCTGCACACAGACACACATCATTCATGAGCTTATCATTCACGATCTTATCATTCACGATCTTATTATTCACGAGCTTATAATTCACGAGCTTATCATTCACGATCTTATCATTCACGATCTCATCATTCACGAGCTTATCATTCACGATCTTATCATTCATGAGCTTATCATTCACGATCTTATCATTCACGATCTTATTATTCACGAGCTTATAATTCACAAGCTTATTATTCACGATCTCATCATTCACGATCTCATCATTCACGAGCTTATCATTCACGATCTTATCATTCACGAGCTTATCATTCACGATCTTATCATTCACGATCTTATCATTCACGATCTTATCATTCACGATCTTATCATTCACGATCTTATCATTCATGAGCTGACTGTTTCAGGTGTACACTAATGCACAGAGACACGTTTAATATGATTGGGTGTCAGGTTTAAAAAACAAACAAACAAAAACAAAACATTTCTTATTAGGGATCCACGGAAATGTTTAGAGAAAACCAGTGTAAAAAAAAGTTAAAATTATGAATTAATTAAATATATTAAAATAAATGAAAATTGGATTAAAATAATACAAATTAGATTAATATAAACAATGCAAATGTGTTTTAGAAATTATGAAAACTTTGATTCAAATAAATAAGTACAAAATAATAATTTCATTTAAACAAATAAATTTAAAAGTGCATTACTGGAGAGTGGAGAAAACTCAATGCATGTTCACAGGTATTAATATTTCTCAAATAGTATTTTAAATTGGAATGACATACACTTTAAATTTGTATAAATTAGATCTTTATACATGCAAACATATAGCTGCATTTTAATTTTTAGGATGAATAATAATGCACTACATGTAGTCGCTGCAGAGCTGCTGCCATTGTAACAGAATGGGTCATAATTTAGATGAACATAAGGGTCCTTAAAATAAAAATAAACATAACAACCATAAGTATCAATATTTGAAAGCAACTCAAATAGGAATCGAATAAGATCCTACTAGATCAAACGAGTTTATAAGCCGCAGATATCAGTCCGCGCACCTGCAGCTGGTGGAGGCGAGTGAGTCCGCGTCTGAAGAACAGATCCCACAGGAATCCCGCGGAAGAAGGTCCGGGCATGTGCTCGAGCGTCTTCACCTGCTGAGACGAGGGCGCGCGGATGACGTCAGCCCACCTGAGCAGAGGGAGCGCGCTCCTGCCGGTCACCTTCAGAGTCTGAGGCAGCATCTTCTCCAGTGCACGCGGATCACCTTGCACGCGGTCACCAGTGCTCTGTTTATATCGCACGAGCGCCCGCCTTCCGCGCACACCTTTCCGGGGCTCAGCCAATGGCGTGCAGGGAGCGCGAAAGCCCCGCCCACTGATCAGGGAAATGGACGTGGTCTGACTTATGTTTCATAATGTGATACACGGAAATTTCTCTCACAGCTCTTCAAAGATTAGCACCTAAACTCTTGACTCTTCTGAAATCAATCAATACATTGATGCGTCATGATGCAACCGGAGGACGGGTTATCAAGAAACCTGCACAGACATGACTGTGTGTCTATTCTCAGATCATTTATCTGACTGGAGCAACTGATCCATAAGCAAACAACATTACAAATAAGAAATAAAAACAGCTTTAAAAATAAAGCGAGATTATGATTTATTGCTTCAAGCAGGTTCATTTCTCCCACATTCATACATAAAGGTTATGATGAGATCCTGACCTGATTCCAGTGATGTGGCAGATGTCCATGTGTGCGCAATGAGCTAATATCAACAGTACTGAGAACCAGTGCGATTCTCTTCTAAACCACAATCCTTTTTCATAGAAAGCCTGGATAGAGAAACATGTTTGGTGGAATCAAACTCAAAAATATCTTATAAGAGTTTTGCTGACCACATTAACAGCCTTGATTACTCTTGATAATCAGGCAGTCAGTCAAGTCAGCTGTATTGGTTTACAAATGCACATATGCTCAATTTTATCTATTTACACGGCATGTAATACAACAAGACAAGTCATGTGTTCATTGAAGAAACTAAGCTATTGGATAATGATTAGATTTTAGGCAGTGATCAGTGAAGCCGATATAAGATGGCCGCCTGGTGTTGCTTTAGTGTTTGAGTTGTGTCCTACAGGACTGATGCTCATGTGTGTGTCTGAAGTTTCGATGTAAAGCTGGACACGGAGCAGGAGCTGATACGACTTCTAGTTTCCCAGGGTGGGAACAGGGACAATCAGTGCAATGATGTCAGCAGAATGACTCATTCTATAGTGCAGAAATCCCGAGGATTGGTTTTGATTCCGGCAGAACTGACTGATGTTTGGCTGAAGATCTGAGTCAGGGACACGCAGACTTAATTACAGCTTCAGGAACATCAGTGGAAACAGCGGACCGGCTGAAGGCCTGGATAGTGTGAAATACTGTAATACGAGAGCCAAGATGCAATGAAGACCGGACTGATGTCACTCTCCACATCAATATGAGCATTGTGTTTGACTGCACTGCCACGAACACCATGAAGGACTTGAACACAGGGCAATCGGCTTCTGTGTGTAGGAATCAGGAGACAACTGACTTCATACAGCCATGAAGAATCAGCTGGAGATATAGGCTACGTTCACACTGCAGGCTGAAACGACCCAATTCCGATTTTTTTGCCCCTATGCGACCTGTATCTGATCTTTTCATGACAGTCTGAACGACACAGATCCGATCTTTTCAAATGCGACCCAGACCACTTGGGTATGTGGTTTAAATCCGATATGTATCCGATCTTTTCAAATGAGACTTCAATCTGAACGGCCATGTATCCGACCCGTCACTAAACGAGCTCCACTGTTGAGATCCATGTTTAGCTACTTCCGCAAACAACAAGTGACGTCGTTGACAGTTGAGTACTCTTCTGCGCATGCGGGTCATTTCTGGGTCATGTCACATTCACACAGGAGATCACAAAAGGTCGCATTTAATTGGAAATGTGAACGGCCTTGCAAAAAAATCTAATTTTTTCAAAAAATCGGAATTGAGCATTAAGCCCCTGCAGTGTGAACGAGGCCGTAAAGACTTGCTCAGAAAAGCTCTCTAGCATCATGTGAGCGCAGATTCCACTTCACTTGATGTGTGTATCTAATGCAATGCATTTCACACATTAAAAGTGACTCAAGTCTCCAAAAAGCATTTATCAAGAGCACAGAGTGTCGACCAGAACATGAGCTGTGAAACTGTGAACTACTCAAACCTGGTTCTGTTTGGATCTTCACTTCATGAATGCAATTTGTTCACATACATTATATAAACTCACATTTGCATAAAAAACAAAGTCAGAATCGTGAGATAAACTCAAAATATAGTCAGAAGATAGTGGCAATTATTTTTAATTATTGTAATAATTTTGCTTATTTACTGTTTACACACACATTGCACATGACATAAGTGAATCTCCTAGATTATTATGTTTATGGTAATAAACTGCTGTAAGATCCGGCGGTCACACCTGTAAATAACTGAAGTGTGAGTGTAGAGCGACGAGTGTTTATCTGCCGTATGAACGTGATTCATTGAACTGAAGTATTTCAGCCTGCAGTGAGAGATGAGTTACATCTGTGAGCAGAAGATAATACAGTCTGGAGAAGTGTGTGTGTGACCCTGTGTGTGTCTGATCCTGTGTGTATGTGTCTGATCTGATTCTGTGTGTGTCTGACCCTGTGTCTGATCTGACCCTGTGTGTGTCTGACCCTGTGTGTGTGTCTGATCTGACCCTGTGTGTCTGACCCTGTGTGTGTGTCTGACCCTGTGTGTGTGTCTGACCCTGTGTGTGTGTCTGACCCTGTGTGTGTCTGACCCTGTGTGTGTCTGACCCTGTGTGTGTCTGACCCTGTGTGTGTCTGACCCTGTGTTTGTCTGACCCTGTGTGTGTGTCTGTCTGATCTGACCCTGTGTGTGTCTGACCCTGTGTATATGTGTCTGATCTAAACCTTTGTGTGTGTGACTGACCCTGTGTGTGTCTGACCCTGTGTTTGTCTGACCCTGTGTGTGTGTGTCTGACCCTGTGTCTGATCTGACCCTGTGTGTGTCTGACCCTGTGTGCATGTGTCTGGTCTGATCTGACCCTGTGTGTGTGTGTCTGGCCCTGTGTCTGATCTGACCCTGTGTGTGTCTGACCCTGTGTGTATGTGTCTGATCTGACCCTGTGTGTGTCTGACCCTGTGTGTGTGTGTGTGTGTGTTTGTCTGACCCTGTGTGTGTGTGTCTGATCTGAACATGCGTGTCTGACCCAGTGTGTGTGTCTGACCCTGTGTGTGTGTGTGTGTGTCTGACCCTGTGTGTGTGTGTGTGTCTGATCTGAACATGTGTGTCTGACCCTGTGTGTGTGTCTGACCCTGTGTTTGTTTGACCCTGTGTGTGTGTGTCTGACCCTGTGTCTGATCTGACCCTCTGTGTGTCTGACCCTGTGTATATGTGTCTGATCTGATTATGTGTGTGTCTGACCCTGTGTCTGATCTGACCCTGTGTGTGTCTGACCCTGTGTGTGTGTCTGATCTGACCCTGTGTGTCTGACCCTGTGTGTGTGTCTGACCCTGTGTGTGTGTCTGACCCTGTGTGTGTCTGACCCTGTGTGTGTCTGACCCTGTGTGTGTCTGACCCTGTGTTTGTCTGACCCTGTGTGTGTGTGTGTCTGATCTGACCCTGTGTGTGTCTGACCCTGTGTATATGTGTCTGATCTAAACCTTTGTGTGTGTGACTGACCCTGTGTGTGTCTGACCCTGTGTTTGTCTGACCCTGTGTGTGTGTCTGACCCTGTGTCTGATCTGACCCTGTGTGTGTCTGACCCTGTGTGCATGTGTCTGATCTGACCCTGTGTGTGTGTGTCTGGCCCTGTGTCTGATCTGACCCTGTGTGTGTCTGACCCTGTGTGTATGTGTCTGATCTGACCCTGTGTGTGTCTGACCCTGTGTGTGTGTGTGTGTGTGTGTGTTTGTCTGACCCTGTGTGTGTGTGTCTGATCTGAACATGCGTGTCTGACCCTGTGTGTGTGTCTGACCCTGTGTGTGTGTGTGTGTGTCTGACCCTGTGTGTGTGTGTCTGATCTGAACATGTGTGTCTGACCCTGTGTGTGTGTCTGACCCTGTGTTTGTTTGACCCTGTGTGTGTGTGTCTGACCCTGTGTCTGATCTGACCCTCTGTGTGTCTGACCCTGTGTATATGTGTCTGATCTGATTCTGTGTGTGTCTGACCCTGTGTCTGATCTGACCCTGTGTGTGTCTGACCCTGTGTGTGTGTCTGACCCTGTGTCTGGTCTGACCCTGTGTGTGTGTCTGACCCTGTGTCTGATCTGACCCTGTGTGTGTGTGTCTGACCCTGTGTGTGTGTCTGACCCTGTGTCTGATCTGACCCTGTGTGTGTGTGTCTGACCCTGTGTCTGATCTGACAGTGTGTGTGTCTGACCCTGTGTCTGATCTGACCCTGTGTGTGTCTGACCCTGTGTGTGTGTGTGTGTGTCTGACCCTGTGTCTTATCTGACCCTGTGTGTGTCTGACCCTGTGTGTGGTCTGACCCTGTGTGTGATCTGACCCTGTGTGTGATCTGACCCTGTGTGTGTGTGTGTCTGACCCTGTGTGTGTGTGTGTGTGTGTGTCTGACCCTGTGTCTGATTTGACCATGTGTGTCTGACCCTGTGTCTGATCTGACCCTGTGTGTGTCTGACCCTGTGTTTGTCTGACCCTGTGTGTGTGTGTGTGTGTGTGTGTGTCTGACCCTGTGTGTGTGTGTGTGTGTCTGACCCTGTGTCTGATCCAGTGTGTGTCTGACCCTGTGTGTGTCTGACCCTGTGTGTGTGTGTGTGTCTGACCCCGTGTCTAATCTGACCCTGTGTGTGTGTGTCTGACCCTGTGTCTGATTTGACCCTGTGCGTGTCTGACCCTGTGTCTGATTTGACCCTGTGCGTGTCTGACCCTGTGTGTGTCTGACCCTGTGTCTGATCTGATCCTGTGTGTGTCTGACCCTGTGTCTGATTCGACCCTGTGCGTGTCTGACCCTGTGTGTGTCTGACCCTGTGTCTGATCTGATCCTGTGTGTGTCTGACCCTGTGTCTGATCTGACCCTGTGTCAAGTCAAGTCAAGTCAAATATATTTATATAGCGCTTTCGACAATACAGATTGTATCAAAGCTGCTTCACAGTATCAATCAAAACAACTTAATGTTTGTTTATTACTGGGAAAAAGACATCCAAGTTTGGTAGAGCTGATCAATGGTATGATTGGTTAATTCATTTGAATATCCCCAACTGAGCAAGCCAAAGGCAACAGTGGCAAGGAACCGAAAAACTCCATCCAGTGACCTAATGGTGTCCTAAAACTCCATCAGATGACCCAATAGAGAAAAAAAAAAACCTTGGGAGAACCCAGGCTCAGTCGGGGGCCAGTTCTCCTCTGACGTTTATGAACTAGAGGCCGAATTTACAGTAACTGTAAGATAAAAAATGTATATGAATGCCTGGCTAAGTAGATGCGTCTTCAGTCTAGTTGTAAACTGGGAGAGCGAGTCTGAGCAACGAACAATATCAGGAACGCTATTCCAGAGCTTCGGAGCTAAATGTGAAAATGCTCTGCCTCCTTTGGTGGATCTGGATATCCAAGGAATGACCAGAAGCCTCGAATTTAGTGATCTTAAAGAGCGCGATTGATTGTAAGGCGATAGAAGATCCGTTAAATAGACTGGAGCTAAACCATTTAGAGCTTTATAAGTCAAAAGCAATACCTTGTAATTAATACGGAACTTTATAGGTAACCAATGAAGTGATGATAAAATCTGTGTTATATGATCATATTTTCTTGATCTAGTAAGAACTCTACTGGCTGCATTTTGCACTAACTGTAGCTTGTTTATTGAAGATGCAGGACAACCAGCTAATAAAGCATTACAGTAATCTAGTCTCGAGGTCATGAATGCATTAACTAACTTTTCTGCATCAGAGACTGATAGCATATTACGTAGCTTAGCAATGTTTCTAAGGTGGAAAAAGGCTGTTTTTGTAACATATGAAATATGCTTTTCAAAAGACAGGTTGCAGTCTAATGTAACACCCAGGTCTTTTACTGAAGCGGATAAAGTAACAGGGCATCCTACTATGTTAAAGTCGTGCTGTGAAAGGTTTTGTGGACGGTTTTTAGAACCGATAAGTATTACCTCTGTCTTGTCTGGATTTAATAAAAGAAAATTACGCGTCATCCAATCTTTTATATCTTTAACACAATCTGTCAATTTGGATAATTTAGCGTATTCATCTGGCCGTGATGAAATATATATTTGAGTGTCATCAGCATAGCAATGGAAACTAATTCCATGTTTCCTTAGAATATTACCAAGTGGCAGCATATATTTTGAGAATAATAAAGGGCCTAACACAGATCCCTGCGGCACTCCATAGTTTGCCGAAGTTATGATCGATTTTTCTCCATTTAAGTAGACGAAATGGTAGCGGTCAGATAAGTATGACCTGAACCAGCTTAATGCTTGTCCTTGAACACCAGTGTAATTTTGTAGTCGATCTAAGAGTATTGTGTGATCTATAGTATCGAACGCAGCACTAAGATCAAGTAAAACTAGTACTGAGATACAGCCTTGGTCCGAAGCTAAAAGTAAATCATTTGTGATTCTAACAAGCGCAGTTTCAGTGCTATGATGTGGCCTGAATCCAGACTGAAACTTTTCATAGATGTCGTTTTCTCGCAAGAAAGAGCCGAGTTGAGCGGACACAACTTTTTCTAATATTTTTGACATAAATGGAAGATTCAAAATGGGTCTGTAATTTTCTAGGTTATTTGGATCTAATTGTGGTTTCTTAATAAGAGGTTTTATAACTGCCAGCTTGAACGTTCTTGGAACATGACCTAAAGATAAAGATGAGTTAATAATATTGAGAAGAGGCTCTTCCACTATAGGTAACACTTCCTTCAGTAGGTCAGTTGGTATAGGATCTAATAAACATGTTGTTGTTTTAGATGAAGTGATAAGTTAATTAACTCTTTTTGTTCCATGGTTGTAAAGCATTGTAATTGTTCTCGCGGGGTGATAATTGCGGCTGAATTATAAGGCGCGAGCAAAGATTGAACGTTTACGATTTTGATTCTGATGCTTTAAATTTTCTCTGTGAAGAAGTTCATGAAATCATTACAATAATCGATGTTTCAGGCGATGTGCTGCGTACCGTATCGATAAGGCTCCTGAAGTCTTTCTTCAGAACCTCCGTCTGTCGCAGCCTAATGTCGTTAGGTCCCGCGTGCAGCACAACAGCTCCAACGCGCTCGTCACCGTTCAAGATCTCAGTTAACCGCGCAGTGATATCGAGAACACGAGCACCAGGAAAGCAGTGACTGTGCAACTTACTTTTACCCAATGTAGCGTGGACGTGTCGGACGGTGGAATCGCCGATGATCACAGCATCGCGTTCCATTTCACGAAGAGGGGAGAAGCGGTTCTTCTGAGTGAAGATCTCGAAAACCGGGAGGGGCGAAAAGATTCTTGTCCTGGCTCGCGGCTTCCGCGGAACCACCCAGGCTTCGTGGTGGTGTGTTGGAGCCGGAGTGAATGAAACCATGGCTGATCGTGACCTGGACGCTCGGGACCAATGCTGAGAAACGCACGGAGTAGACGAGGTCGGCGTCAGCGGGTTACTAACGTTAATCACTGATCCGTGTGCATCAGCGCGTGATGTTTCAAGAGCTAAACGCCGGTCTCTCAGCTCAGCTTGTCTCTCTAGAAGGTCACGGATCTGCTTTTCTACAGCTTCTAATTCACTGCACCGCGAGCAAATCAGATTTGTTCTCATCTGCACCAAAAGGTAGATAACATACGCCTGATATATTCGCCATTTTAACAGATGGACAGTAAGTTAGCAATGATGCAAGCAGTGATGCTATTAATATTTATACTAATTTATGACTCAAGTCTTGGGTAAAAAACGTCTTTTTAGTGGTACGGGTGTAATGTAGACGCACGATAGACGGGAAAATGTTCGTATGTAAGTGAGTGTAAAGAAGACTCGCTCAGCCGTGGCCCATAGGTATAAAGGACCGGTGTTGGGTAACGGCTTGAGACGCGTCTGCTCAACAGTCCGAGTTGTAATTATGAGTAATTATGAGTTAAATGATGGTTCAAAACAGAATAAAAGAAAGAAATACAGAAAAACAGAAAGAAATACGAACCTAATACGAGGCTTAGACAGCCACGACGCAAACAAACAAACTCACAGCAGGCAACGAGGCTGACAAAAGGAGTCGATCGCGGGGCGAGCAGCAGTGAAGCGGTGTCTCGCTCTACGACCAACAAACGAGGCTGACAAAAGCAGTCAATCGCAGGGCGAGCAGCAGTGAAGCGGTGTGTGTCTGACCCTGTGTGTATGTGTCTGATCTGACCCTGTGTGTGTGTGTGTGTGTCTGATCTGACCCTGTGTGTGTCTGACCCTGTGTGTGTGTGTGTGTCTGACCCTGTGTGTGTGTCTGATCTGACCCTGTGTGTCTGACCCTGTGTGTGTGTGTCTGACCCTGTGTCTGATCTGACCGTATGTGTGTCTGACCCTGTGTGTGTCTGACCCTGTGTGTGTGTGTGTCTGAGCCTGTGTGTGTGTGTCTGACCCTGTGTGTGTCTGACCCTGTGTGTGTGTCTGACCCTGTGTGTGTGTCTGACCCTGTGTGTGTGTCTGACCCTGTGTCTGGTCTGACCCTGTGTCTGGTCTGACCCTGTGTGTGTGTCTGACCCTGTGTGTGTGTCTGACCCTGTGTTTGTCTGACCCTGTGTGTGTGTCTGACCCTGTGTCTGATCTGACCCTGTGTGTGTCTGACCCTGTGTATATGTGTCTGATCTGACCCTCTGTGTGTGTGTCTGACCCTTTGTGTGTGTGTCTGACCCTTTGTGTGTGTGTCTGACCCTGTGTCTGATCTGACCCTGTGTGTGTCTGACCCTGTGTCTGGTCTGACCCTGTGTGTGTGTGTGTGTGTGTCTGACCCTGTGTGTGTCTGACCCTGTGTGTGTCTGACCCTGTGTCTGGTCTGACCCTGTGTGTGTGTCTGACCCTGTGTGTGTGTGTGCCTGACCCTGTGTGTGTGTCTGACCCTGTGTCTGATCTGACCCTGTGTGTGTGTGTGTCTGACCCTGTGTGTGTGTCTGACCCTGTGGTGTGTGTGTCTGACCCTGTGTCGGATCTGACCGTATGCGTGTCTGACCCTGTGTCTGATCTGACCCTGTGTGTGTCTGACCCTGTGTGTGTGTCTGACCCTGTGTCTGATCTGACCCTGTTTGTGTCTGACCCTGTGTCTCATCTGACCCTGTGTGTGTCTGACCCTGTGTGTGTGTGTGTCTGATCTGACCCTGTGTGTGTGTCTGACCCTGTGTGTGTGTGTGTGTGTGTCTGACCCTGTGTGTGTGTCTGATCTGACCCTGTGTGTCTGACCCTGTGTGTCTGACCCTGTGTGTGTCTGACCCTGTGTGTGTGTGTGTGACCCTGTGTGTGTGTGTGTCTGACCCTGTGTGTGTCTGACCCTGTGTATATGTCAAGTCAAGTCAAGTCATCTTCATTTATATAGCGCTTTTAACAATGGATTGTTTCAAAGCAGCTTTACAGAGATAAACATATAATTTAAGGTAACAGATTGTTTTGGCATTATAGCGGTTCTTGAATAATGTTATTTCCAGCTAAAGTTAACTTTGATTGATTCACCTCCGTCGAAATGATCAGACTTTTAAACGCGAACCTGTGATTAACGCTGACGGCGTTCACATGCTCATTCAGAATTGATTCTATAGTTATGTGCTTTTTAAAATATGTGCGCAGGTTTATAATTCATACAACCCAGCCTAAACAAACTACTTTTCTTGCCTATAAATTTTGATACAGAATTTTGTTTTATTTTATCACTTCGGGGTACGCGAGCCAGAATTCACAACGCTTTATCTGTAGAGTGGGAAAGGGATCCTCCATAGGGAGAGGATAGTGGATACTTCAGCACTGCATTGTCATCGGGTCCAGGCGGATCTCCTTCGTCAGATCTGGACACGGCCTGGATCCGGCAGGCTGCGGGAAAACCTCGGGATAAACAAAGACACTAATATTAGCGTAGATGCCATTCTTCTTATGATGTAGCGAGTACATCAAGATTTAAGGGAAGTGTTCCCAGTTCCGGCTGACCTAATCTATGGAGCCTAACATTGAATTTATAGAAGTCTATAGTGCGTTATGTGTATGCTAGGTCAAAGAGATGTGTTTTTAGTCTAGCTTTGAACTGACAGAGTGTGTCTGCTTCCCGGACAATGGTAGGAAGACTGTTCCAAAGTTTTGGTGCTAAATAGGAAAAGGATCTACCGCCTGCAGTCGATTTAGATATTCTAGGTATTATCAACTGGCCGGAATTTTGAGATCGCAATGGACGTGAAAGACTATAATACGTTAAGAGCTCGCTCAAGTACTGCGGAGCTAAACCATTTAGTGCTTTGTAGGTAATCAACAATATTTTAAAATTTATACGATGTTTAATAGGGAGCCAATGCAGTGTTGACAGAACCGGGCTAATATGGTCATATTTCCTGGTTCTGGTAAGAACTCGAGCTTCGGCGTTTTGAACTAGCTGTAGTTTATTTATTAAGCGTGCAGGGCAACCACCCAGTAGAGCATTACAATAATCTAGCCTTAAGGTCATGAACGCATGGACTAATTGTTCCGCATTTCCCAATGAGAGCATATGGCGTATTTTAGATATATTTTTAAGATGGAAAAATGCAGTTTTACAGATACTAGACACGTGGCTTTCAAAAGAAAGGTTGGTATCAAAGAGCACACCCAGGTTCCTAACCGACGACGAAGACTTGACAGAGCAGCCATCAAGTGTTAGACAGTATTCTGGGTTATTACGTGTGGAAGTTTTTTGTCCAATAATTAGAATCTCTGTCTTTTCAGAATTTAGTAGTAGGAAATTACTAGTCATCCAATTTTTTATATCAGCTATGCATTCCGTTAATTTTGTGAATTGGTAAGTTTCGTTGGGTTTTGAAGAAATATACAGCTGAGTATCATCGGCATAACAGTGAAAGCTAACTCCATGTTTCCTAATGATATCTCCTAATGGTAGCATGTACAGAGTGAACAGCAGCGGTCCTAGTACTGAGCCTTGTGGTACGCCATACTGAACTTGTGATCGATAAGACATCTCTTCATTTACTGCTACAAACTGATAACGGTCAGATAAGTATGATTTAAACCATGCTAGTGCAATTCCACTAATGCCCACATAGTTTTCTAGTCTATTTAAAAGAATGTTGTGGTCAATTGTGTCAAATGCAGCACTAAGATCGAGTAACACTAATAGAGAGATACAACCACGATCGGATGATAAGAGCAAATCATTTGTGACTCTAATGAGAGCAGTCTCAGTACTATGGTACGGTCTAAATCCGGACTGAAAATCCTCGCAGATATCATTTCTTTCTAGAAAGGAACACAGTTGTGAAGATACTGCTTTTTCTAATATCTTTGACAGAAAAGGCAGATTCGAGATCGGCCTGTAATTGACTAATTCTGTAGGATCAAGTTGTGTTTTTTTAACAAGCGGTTTTATCATAGCCAGTTTAAAGGTTTTTGGTACGTATCCTAGAGACAAAGATGAATTAATGATATTAAGAAGAGGATATATGACCTCTGGAAACATCTCTTTCAGTAGCTTAGTCGGTATAGGATCTAACATACAAGTTGTCGATTTAGATGAATTAACGAGTTTGCAGAATTCTTCCTCTCCTATAGCAACAAATGAATCAAATTTTTCCTCAGGGAGACTACAATGCACTTCCTGATGCGATACTGTGGTAGACGGTTGCATAGTTATAATTTTGTCCCTGATATTATCAATCTTATAAGTGAAGAAGTTCATAAAGTCATCACTGCTGTGTTGCTTGGACACTTCTGAGCTTGAAGCTTTCTTTTTCGTTAGTTTAGCCACTGTTTCAAATAAATACCTTGGATTATGTTTATTTTCTTCTAATAGGTTTGAAAAATAAGCAGATCTAGCAGCTTTTAAAGCCTCTCTGTAAGCAATCGAGCTCTCTTTCCACGAAATCCGAAATACCTCTAGTTTAGTTTTCTTCCAGTTGCGCTCCATTTTTCTGGCTGCTCTCTTAAGGGCCCGGGTGTGCTCGCTGTACCACGGCGTTGGGCTATTTTCTTTAATCTTCTTTAAGCGCAACGGAGCAACTGCGTCTAAAGTGCTGGAAAAGAGAGAGTTAAACGTTTCTGTTGCAATATCAAGTTCTTCTAAGCTATCCGGGATGCTGAGATGATGAAACTGATTAGGAAGATTATTGATAAAGCAATCTTTAGTGGCAGAAGTTATAGGTCTAACGTATTTATAACACGGAGTCGGCTTTGCAGCCTTGGCTAAATGTAATTTACATGAGACTAGATAATGATCTGAGATGTCATCGCTCTGCTGCAGAATTTCAACGGTATCAACATCTATTCCATGTGATAATATTAGATCTAGAGTATGATTACGACAATGAGTAGGTCCTGACATGTGTTGTCTAACTCCAATTGAGTTTACAATGTCTTTAAATGCCAATCCCAATGCATCTTTTTCATTATCTACATGTATATGAAAATCACCAACAATTAGTACTTTATCTGCAGCCAATACTAATTCTGATAGGAAGTCCGCAAATTCTTTGATAAAATCTTTATGGTGCCCTGGTGGCCTGTATACAGTAGCCAGCATAATTCTCAAATGTGATTTATCGTTTACACTATATATTTTTACATTAAGCACCAATACTTCAAAAGAAGTATATTTAAAGCTAGATTTCTTAGTGGTTTTGAAAATATTACTATAAATTACAGCAACACCTCCCCCTTTGCCTTTCAGACGAGGTTCATGTTTATAACTGTAATCTTGTGGGGTTGACTCATTTAAAATAATGTAATCGTTTGGTTTTAGCCAGGTTTCTGTCAAACACAGCATATCAAGATTATAATCTGAAATCATATCATTAACTATGAGAGATTTTGAAGTAAGGGATCGAATATTCAGCAACCCAAGCTTTATCATTTGCTCATCTGTATTATATCTGTTTTTTATTTGTTGAACATCAATTAAATTTTTAACCTGACGTTTTTTGGATTTCCAAATTCGGGGAACAGACACAGTCTCTATATGATGACATCTAGGTGAAAGAGACTCTATGTGATGGGATTTATCTGACCTTGGTGACGTGAGGCCGCTAGCAGACGGTCGGTTTAGCCAGTCTGTCTGCTTCCTGACCTGAGCCCCAGATTGTCATGTTTTATCTCTAAGACTATGAGCCAAATTACTAGAGAGAAGAGCAGCACCAGCCCAGGAGGGATGGATACCATCTCTTTTCAACAGATCAGGCTTGCCCCAAAAACTTTTCCAATTGTCTATGAATTTTATATTATTCTGCGGACACCACTTCGACAGCCAACCGTTCAGTGAGGCCAATCGGCTAACTATCTCATCACTCCTGCGTACAGGAAGGGGGCCAGAGTAAATTACAGTGCCTGACATCGTACTTGCGAGTTCACACACCTCTTTAATATTAATTTTGGTGATCTCCGACTGGCGGAGTCGAACATCATTAGTGCCGACATGAATAATGATCTTAGAGAATTTACGATTAGCATTAGCCAGCACTTTTAAATTTGCTTTGATGTCAGGCGCTCTGGCTCCCGGCAAACATGTGACTATGGTGGCTGGTGTCTCTATTTTCACGTTCCGTGTGATCGAATCACCAATTACCAGGGCACAATCAACAGAATTCTCAGTGGGTGTTTCACTGAGTGGGGCAAATCGGTTTGTTATGGGAATCGGAACGGAAGAGTGGTTCTTTGATCCGCGACTAGAACGATCTCTCACGGTCACCCATCTGCCCTGCTGCACGGGCTCTACTTCAGCCGGAACCGAATCATGTAAAGAGTTCACTATGCTAGGCGCATCCAAAACACTATCTAAAGATCTAGCATTCTTACCATCCTCAATTAAAGTTTGGATGCGTGTCTCTAGTTCTGAAATCTTCTCCGTCAGCCTGACTGTCTCTTTGCATTTATCACATATAAATCCTATATTGCCATCGGAGAAGGCTATACTAAACATATGACATGTGACACAGGTGACAATAACAGGACAAGAAGACATTACTCACCGTGTTTGTTGACTGATTTCTTACTTACCTGGACTTTATGAACTCAAAGGCGCGGGCGCGCGAGAGAAAATAAATAAATAAATGAGCGCACGGGTGGCGCGTTAGCAGGCTAACGTTAGCGAGTTACTAGCGTGCTGTGTTAACAATAACGGAAGCTAGAGATGTAAGGTTAATCTGAGATATTGGGTAAGCTGTATTTAGTAGTATAAACAACTAGATAGTAAATGATGGCTCAAAACATAAAGAAATACGAGGCTCAGGCGAAGCTTACAGCCTCGAAGCAAACAAACACAAAGCAGGCAGCGAGGCAGACAGGAGCAATCGATCAGCGATCAGGCAGGAGCAATCGATCAGCGATCAGCCAAATCCCCAAACCCTAACCCTATCCCCAAATATGTGTCTGATCTGACCCTGTGTGTGTCTGACCCTGTGTGTGTGTGTGTGTCTGTCTGCCCCTGTGTGTGTGTGTGTGTGTGTGTCTGACCCTGTGTCTGATCTGACCCCGTGTGTGTGTGTGTGTGTGTCTGACCCTGTTTGTGTGTCTGACCCTGTGTCTGGTCTGACCCTGTGTGTGTGTGTGTGTCTGACCCTGTGTGTGTGTGTGTGTGTGTGTCTGATCTGACCCTGTGTGTGTGTCTGACCCTGTGTGTGTGTGTCTGACCCTGTGTCTGACCCTGTGTGTGTGTCTGACCCTGTGTGTGTGTCTGACCCTGTGTCTGATCTGACCCTGTGTGTGTGTCTGACCCTGTGTCTGACCCTGTGTCTGATCTGACCGTGTGTGTGTCTGACCCTGTGTGTGTCTGACCCTGTGTCTGATCTGATCCTGTGTGTCTGACCCTGTGTGTGTGTGTGTGTGTCTGATCCTGTGCGTCTCTGATCCTGTGTGTGTCTGATCCTGTGTGTGTCTGATTCAGTGTGCGTCTGACCCCGTGTCTGATCTGATTCAGTGTGTGTCTGATTCAGTGTGTCTGACCCCGTGTGTGTGTGTCTGATCCTGTGTGTGTCTGATTCAGTGTGTGTCTGACCCTGTGTCTGATCTGATTCAGACCAGACACAGGGCCAGACACACAAACAGGGTCAGACACACACACACACACACACACACACACACACACACACACACGGGGTCTGATTCAGTGTGTCTGATCTGATCCTGTGTGTGTCTGATCCTGTGTGTGTCTGATCCTGTGTGTGTCTGATCCTGTGTGTGTCTGATCCTGTGTGTGTCTGATCCTGTGTGTGTCTGATTCAGTGTGTGTCTGACCCCGTGTCTGATCTGATTCAGTGTGTGTCTGATTCAGTGTGTGTGTGTGTCTGATCCTGTGTGTGTCTGATCCTGTGTTTGTCTGATTCAGTGTGTGTCTGACCCCGTGTCTGATCTGATTCAGTGTGTGTCTGATTCAGTGTGTCTGACCCCATGTGTGTGTGTGTGTCTCTGATCCGGTGTGTGTCTGATTCAGTGTGTGTCTGATCCTGTGTGTGTCTGATTCAGTGTGTCTGATCTGATCCTGTGTGTCTGATCCTGTGTGTCTGATCCTGTGTGTCTGATCCTGTGTGTGTCTGATTCAGTGTGTGTCTGACCCTGTGTCTGATCTTGTGTGTATCTGAGCTGATCCTGTGTGTCTGATCCTGTGTGTGTCTGATTCAGTGTGTGTCTGATCCTGTTTGTGTCTGATCCTGTGTGTGTCTGATTCAGAGTGTGTCTGATTCAGAGTGTGTCTGACCCCGTGTCTGATCTGATTCAGAGTGTGTCGGACCCCGTGTCTGATCTGATTCAGTGTGTGTCTGATCTGATCCTGTGTGTGTCTGATTCAGTGTGTGTCTGACCCCGTGTGTGTGTGTCTGATCCTGTGTGTGTCTGATTCAGTGTGTGTCTGATATGATCCTGTGTGTCTAATTCAGTGTGTGTCTGATCCTCTGTGTGTCTGATTCAGTGTGTGTCTGATATGATCCTGTGTGTCTGATCCTGTGTGTCTGATCCTGTGTGTGTCTGATCCTGTGTGTGTCTGATCCTGTGTGTGTGTGATCCTGTGTGTATCTGATTCAGTGTGTGTCTGACCCTGTGTCTGATCTGATCCTGTGTGTCTGACCCTGTGTGTGTGTGTGTGTGTGTGTGTCTGATCCTGTGCGTCTCTGATCCTGTGTGTGTCTGATCCTGTGTGTGTCTGATTCAGTGTGCGTCTGACCCCGTGTCTGATCTGATTCAGTGTGTGTCTGATTCAGTGTGTCTGACCCCGTGTGTGTGTGTCTGATCCTGTGTGTGTCTGATTCAGTGTGTGTCTGACCCTTTGTCTGATCTGATTCAGACCAGACACAGGGCCAGACACACAAACAGGGTCAGACACACACACACACACACACACACACGGGGTCTGATTCAGTGTGTCTGATCTGATCCTGTGTGTGTCTGATCCTGTGTGTGTCTGATCCTGTGTGTGTCTGATCCTGTGTGTGTCTGATCCTGTGTGTGTCTGATTCAGTGTGTGTCTGACCCCGTGTCTGATCTGATTCAGTGTGTGTCTGATTCAGTGTGTGTGTGTGTCTGATCCTGTGTGTGTCTGATCCTGTGTTTGTCTGATTCAGTGTGTGTCTGACCCCGTGTCTGATCTGATTCAGTGTGTGTCTGATTCAGTGTGTCTGACCCCATGTGTGTGTGTGTGTCTCTGATCCGGTGTGTGTCTGATCCTGTGTGTGTCTGATTCAGTGTGTGTCTGATCCTGTGTGTGTCTGATTCAGTGTGTCTGATCTGATCCTGTGTGTCTGATCCTGTGTGTGTCTGATTCAGTGTGTGTCTGACCCTGTGTCTGATCTTGTGTGTATCTGAGCTGATCCTGTGTGTCTGATCCTGTGTGTGTCTGATTCAGTGTGTGTCTGATCCTGTTTGTGTCTGATCCTGTGTGTGTCTGATTCAGAGTGTGTCTGATTCAGAGTGTGTCTGATTCAGAGTGTGTCTGACCCCGTGTCTGATCTGATTCAGAGTGTGTCGGACCCCGTGTCTGATCTGATTCAGTGTGTGTCTGATCTGATCCTGTGTGTGTCTGATTCAGTGTGCGTCTGACCCCGTGTCTGATCTGATTCAGTGTGTGTCTGATTCAGTGTGTCTGACCCCGTGTGTGTGTGTCTGATCCTGTGTGTGTCTGATTCAGTGTGTGTCTGACCCTTTGTCTGATCTGATTCAGACCAGACACAGGGCCAGACACACAAACAGGGTCAGACACACACACACACACACACACACACACGGGGTCTGATTCAGTGTGTCTGATCTGATCCTGTGTGTGTCTGATCCTGTGTGTGTCTGATCCTGTGTGTGTCTGATCCTGTGTGTGTCTGATCCTGTGTGTGTCTGATTCAGTGTGTGTCTGACCCCGTGTCTGATCTGATTCAGTGTGTGTCTGATTCAGTGTGTGTGTGTGTCTGATCCTGTGTGTGTCTGATCCTGTGTTTGTCTGATTCAGTGTGTGTCTGACCCCGTGTCTGATCTGATTCAGTGTGTGTCTGATTCAGTGTGTCTGACCCCATGTGTGTGTGTGTGTCTCTGATCCGGTGTGTGTCTGATCCTGTGTGTGTCTGATTCAGTGTGTGTCTGATCCTGTGTGTGTCTGATTCAGTGTGTCTGATCTGATCCTGTGTGTCTGATCCTGTGTGTGTCTGATTCAGTGTGTGTCTGACCCTGTGTCTGATCTTGTGTGTATCTGAGCTGATCCTGTGTGTCTGATCCTGTGTGTGTCTGATTCAGTGTGTGTCTGATCCTGTTTGTGTCTGATCCTGTGTGTGTCTGATTCAGAGTGTGTCTGATTCAGAGTGTGTCTGATTCAGAGTGTGTCTGACCCCGTGTCTGATCTGATTCAGAGTGTGTCGGACCCCGTGTCTGATCTGATTCAGTGTGTGTCTGATCTGATCCTGTGTGTGTCTGATTCAGTGTGTGTCTGACCCCGTGTGTGTGTGTCTGATCCTGTGTGTGTCTGATTCAGTGTGTCTGATATGATCCTGTGTGTCTAATTCAGTGTGTGTCTGATCCTCTGTGTGTCTGATTCAGTGTGTGTCTGATATGATCCTGTGTGTCTGATCCTGTGTGTCTGATCCTGTGTGTGTCTGATCCTGTGTGTGTCTGATTCAGTGTGTGTGTGATCCTGTGTGTATCTGATTCAGTGTGTGTCTGACCCTGTGTCTGATCTGATCCTGTGTTTGGCTGATCGCTGATCGATTGCTCCTGTATGCCTCGCTGCCCGCTGTGTGTTTGTTTGCTTCGAGGCTGTAAGCTCCGCCTGAGCCTCGTATTTCTTTATGTTTTAAGTCATCATTTACTATCTAGTTGTTTATACTACTAAATACAGCTTACCCAACATCTCAGATTAACCTTACATCTCTAGCTGCCGTTATTGTTAACACAGCACGCTAGTAACTCGCTAAGGTTAGCCTGCTGCACACGCCACCCGTGCGCTCATTTATATATTTATTTTCTCTCGCGCGCCCGCGCCTTTGAGTTCATAAAGTCCAGGTAAGTAAGAAATCAGTCAACAAACACGGTGAGTAATGTCTTCTTGTCCTGTTATTGTCACCTGTATCACGTCATATGTTTAGTATAGCCTTCTCCGATGGCAATATAGGATTTATATGTGATAAATGCAAGGAGACAGTCAGGCTGACGGAGAAGATTTCAGAACTAGAGACACGCATCCAAACTTTAATTGAGGATGGTAAGAATGCTAGATCTTTAGATAGTGTTTTGGATGCGCCTAGCATAGTGAACTCTTTACATGATTCGGTTCCGGCTGAAGTAGAGCCCGTGCAGCAGGGCAGATGGGTGACCGTGAGATCGTTCTAGTCGCGGATCAAAGAACCACTCTTCCGTTCCGATTCCCATAACAAACCGATTTGCCCCACTCAGTGAAACACCCACTGAGAATTCTGTTGATTGTGCCCTGGTAATTGGTGATTCGATCACACGTAACGTGAAAATAGAGACACCAGCCACCATAGTCACATGTTTGCCGGGAGCCAGAGCGCCTGACATCAAAGCAAATTTAAAAGTGCTGGCTAATGCTAATCGTAAATTCTCTAAGATCATTATTCATGTCGGCACTAATGATGTTCGACTCCGCCAGTCGGAGATCACCAAAATTAATATTAAAGAGGTGTGTGAACTTGCAAGTACGATGTCAGGCACTGTAATTTACTCTGGCCCCCTTCCTGTACGCAGGAGTGATGAGATAGTTAGCCGATTGGCCTCACTGAATGGTTGGCTGTCGAAGTGGTCTCCGCAGAATAATATAAAATTCATAGACAATTGGAAAAGTTTTTGGGGCAAGCCTGACCTGTTGAAAAGAGATGGTATCCATCCCTCCTGGGCTGGTGCTGCTCTTCTCTCTAGTAATTTGGCTCATAGTCTTAGAGATAAAACATGACAATCTGGGGCTCAGGTCAGGAAGCAGACAGACTGGCTAAACCGACCGTCTGCTAGCGGCCTCACGTCACCAAGGTCAGATAAATCCCATCACATAGAGCCTCTTTCACCTAGATATCATCATATAGAGACTGTGTCTGTTCCCCGAATTTGGAAATCCAAAAAACGTCAGGTTAAAAATTTAATTGATGTTCAACAAATAAAAAACAGATATAATACAGATGAGCAAATGATAAAGCTTGGGTTGCTGAATATTCGATCCCTTACTTCAAAATCTCTCATAGTTAATGATATGATTTCAGATTATAATCTTGATATGCTGTGTTTGACAGAAACCTGGCTAAAACCAAACAATTACATTATTTTAAAGGGGGAGGTGTTGCTGTAATTTATAGTAATATTTTCAAAACCACTAAGAAATCTAGCTTTAAATATACTTCTTTTGAAGTATTGGTGCTTAATGTAAAAATATATAGTGTAAACGATAAATCACATTTGAGAATTATGCTGGCTACTGTATACAGGCCACCAGGGCACCATAAAGATTTTATCAAAGAATTTGCGGACTTTCTATCAGAATTAGTATTGGCTGCAGATAAAGTACTAATTGTTGGTGATTTTAATATACATGTAGATAATGAAAAAGATGCATTGGGATTGGCATTTAAAGACATTGTAAACTCAATTGGAGTTAGACAACACATGTCAGGACCTACTCATTGTCGTAATCATACTCTAGATCTAATGTTATCACATGGAATAGATGTTGATGCCGTTGAAATTCTGCAGCAGAGCGATGACATCTCAGATCATTATCTAGTCTCTTGTAAATTACATTTAGCCAAGGCTGCAAAGCCGACTCCGTGTTATAAATACGTTAGACCTATAACTTCTGCCACTAAAGATTGATTTATCAATAATCTTCCTAATCAGTTTCATCATCTCAGCATCCCAGATAGCTTAGAAGAACTTGATATTGGAACAGAAACGTTTAACTCTCTCTTTTCCAGCACTTTAGACGCAGTTGCTCCGTTGCGCTTAAAGAAGATTAAAGAAAATAGTCCAACGCCGTGGTACAGCGAGCACACCCGGGCCCTTAAGAGAGCAGCCAGAAAAATGGAGCACAACTGGAAGAAAACTAAACTAGAGGTATTTCGGATTTCGTGGAAAGAGAGCTCGATTGCTTACAGAGAGGGTTTAAAATCTACTAGATCTGCTTATTTTTCAAACCTATTAGAAGAACATAAACATAATCTAAGGTATTTATTTGAAACAGTGGCTAAACTAATGAAAAAGAAAGCTTCAAGCTCAGAAGTGTCCAAGCAACACAGCAGTGATGACTTTATGAACTTCTTCACTTATAAGATTGATAATATCAGGGACAAAATTATAACTATGCAACCGTCTACCACAGTATCGCATCAGGAAGTGCATTGTAGTCTCCCTGAGGAAAAATTTGATTCATTTGTTGCTATAGGAGAGGAAGAATTCAGCAAACTCGTTAATTCATCTAAATCGACAACTTGTATGTTAGATCCTATACCGACTAAGCTACTGAAAGAGATGTTTCCAGAGGTCATATATCCTCTTCTTAATATCATTAATTCATCTTTGTCTCTAGGATACATACCAAAAACCTTTAAACTGGCTATGATAAAACCGCTTGTTAAAAAAACACAACTTGATCCTACAGAATTAGTCAATTACAGGCCGATCTCGAATCTGCCTTTTCTGTCACAGATATTAGAAAAAGCAGTATCTTCACAACTATGTTCCTTTCTAGAAAGAAATGATATCTGCGAGGATTTTCAGTCCGGATTTAGACCGTACCATAGTACTGAGACTGCTCTCATTAGAGTCACAAATGATTTGCTCTTATCATCCGATCGTGGTTGTATCTCTATATTAGTGTTACTCGATCTTAGTGCTGCATTTGACACCATCGACCACAACATTTTTTTAAATAGACTAGAAAACTATGTTGGCATTAGTGGAATTGCACTAGCATGGTTTAAATCATACTTATCTGACCGTTATCAGTTTGTAGCAGTAAATGAAGAGATGTCTTATCGATCAGAAGTTCAGTATGGCGTACCACAAGGCTCAGTACTAGGACCGCTGCTGTTCACTCTGTACATGCTACCATTAGGAGATATCATTAGGAAATATGGAGTTAGCTTTCAATGTTATGCCGATGATACTCAGCTGTTCTTCAAAACCCAACGAAACTTACCAATTCACAAAATTAACGGAATGCATAGCTGATATAAAAAATTGGATGACTAGTAATTTCCTACTACTAAATTCTGAAAAGACAGATTCTAATTATTGGACAAAAAACTTCCACACGTAATAACCCAGAATACTGTCTAACACTTGATGGCTGCTCTGTCAAGTCTTTGTCGTCGGTTAGGAACCTGGGTGTGCTCTTTGATACCAACGTGTCTTGTATCTGTAAAACTGCATTTTTCCATCTTAAAAATATATCTAAAATACGCCATATGCTCTCATTGGGAAATGCGTAACAATTAGTTCATGCGTTCATGACCTCAAGGCTAGATTATTGTAATGCTCTACTGGGTGGTTGCCCTGCACGCTTGATAAATAAACTACAGCTAGGCCTGAAACGAGACTTCAAGAGATTTCCACGACGCATGCGCGAGAATTGCGATCTCCTTCAACTACTTCAGTTCAGTTCTCGCGCGTGCGCGTCGTGGAAATCTCTTGAAGTCTCGTTTCAGGCCTACAAGGAAGAAAAGGAATAGTCGAATAAAGTCGTTATTTTTGTTTGTTTTTTCGCACAAAAAGTATTCTCGTTGCTTGATAAACTTATAGTTGAGCCACTGTTGTGACATGGAATATTTAAACATTTTCTTTAATGACTTTCTGGGCCGCCAAGTGTCATTCCCTTAGGCAGCCTATGGAGGAGTGATCAACCTCTCAGATTTAATCATAAATATCTTCATTTGTGTTCCGAAGACGAACGAAGGCCTTACGGGGTTGGTACAGCATGGGGGTGAGTAATTAATGACTTAATTTTCATTTTTGGGTGAACTAAACCTTTAATATACAGAAAATGTCAAGATCCATGTTTATTCAGATTTAGAAAAAGTATTGTACATGCTGGATTGAGAATCAGTTGCTGTAAAAGATCTTCTCTTCCGTGAACCCAGAGCCTCACGTCCTGGGATCTTCCACTCGGCGGAAAACTGCTAAAAAGTTTTTGCCTCCGTTTCTCTGAACCTTCTTTCCCTCTTCCGTGCACGTGCCCAGGTGACCGATGATGATGTCATCAGCCTGCGACGCAATCAGTCCAAACATCAAGTCACAGAAGGGCCTCAAACCATCATTTATATATTGGAAAAACTTTTCACACTGCTAAACCCCCGGGTCAAGGTCGTACTAAACCCCGGGTCAAGCTCGTGCCAAACCCCGGGTCAAGGTCGTGCCAAACCCAGGGTCAAGCTCGTGCCAAACCCAGGGTCAAGCTCGTGCCAAACCCCGGGTCAAGGTCGTGCCAAACCCCGGGTCAAGGTCGTGCCAAACCCCGGGTCAAGGTCGTGCTAAACCCCGGGTGTCAAGCTGGTGCAAAACCCCGGGTGTCAAGCTGGTGCAAAACCCCGGGTGTCAAGCTGGTGCTACACCCCGGGTCAAGGTCGGGCTAAACCCCGGGTCAAGGTCGTGCTAAACCAAGGGTCAAGCTCGTGCTAAACCCAGGGTCAAGGTCGTGCTAAACCCCAGGTGTCAAGCTGGTGCTAAACCCCCGGTCAAGGTCGGGCTAAAAACCGGGTCAAGGTCGGGCTAAACCCCGGGTCAAGGTCGGGCTAAACCCCGGGTCAAGGTCGGGCTAAACCCCCGGTCAAGGTCGGGCTAAACCCCGGGTCAAGGTCGGGCTAAACCCCGGGTCAAGGTCGGGCTAAACCCCGGGTCAAGGTCGGGCTAAACCCCGGGTCAAGGTCGGGCTAAACCCCGGGTCAAGGTCGGGCTAAACCTCGGGTCAAGGTCGGGCTAAACCCCGGGTCAAGGTCGGACTAAACCCCGGGTTAAAGTCTTCTAAACCGTGGCTAGAGGAATGTTTTTACACCGGGTCATGAAGCCCTAGCCTGACTACGTCAGACTTCCTACTTCCGCTAATTTCGCTCCTGTAGTCAGTCTGAGATAGCAGCCTATCTTTCTCTTTTCCACCGGCCTGAAAACAGCCTGGCCAATCAACGAACAGAGGGCGGGCTGAAAGCCGTGACGTAGTCGGTAAGCGCCGTGTTTAAGATTAGGTCAGGGAAATCGAAAACGACCGCTGATATGGAGACGCGGATGCAATTCGCTCTGTTGTGGAGAATGTTCCCGGCATTAGCAAACTGAAGCCCGAACACGAAGAGTGTGTATTAAACATTTTGAATGGAGGTGATGTTGTGGCCCTACTCCCTTTGGGAAAAGTTTAATTTATCAACTATTACCGATCGTCAGCGAGAAACTGGGGAGCCTTTTGACAGGTCAGTGTCTCTTTTCTTTTCCAGGTCTTAAATACCGTAAAACTTCAAATAATAGCCCGGGCTTTTATTTGCCCAAATCGTCGAACTGCACCGGCTTGTACTTGAGATAGGCGTCTAACTTATATGAGACAGGCCTTTATAGTTGAGATGTTGTTCATTGAGATGTTGTTCCTAGAGTCTATAATCTCTAAAAATCTCCAAATGCTCCACGTGAAACCGCGTTCTTCCGACCTCTTACTATCTTGTCGATTGATTTTTATGAATATGCGCGAGGGAGAGAGAGCAAGACAGCGCTCGTGTTGTTTGTAGACGTGGGAGTGCGCGCTCTCTCTCTCTCTCTCTCTCTCTCTCTCTCTCTGCAGTCATTCTATTACATCACTCACAGATCAAAAAAGTCGTTTACAGCCATGTTCACTCGGGTATTTCGATCGCATCATCAAGTGTTTGCAGGGGAAGTTCGATCATAGATTTGAGTTCGATGCATGATGTCTGTGGTTCGATGCGGCTGTGTCGGCGCATAACATACGTCATAAACAAACTTATCTGATTGGCTTACGGGTAACCAATGATTTTAAACTTCAGTACGCGCCCCCTAGCGAGAGAGAAAACACTTCTCTATTATGCTATCCCAGACTCTGTGTACGAAGCAAAGTGAAGTAGCAGAGTCTGGTATTACCAGGATAATGAAGCCCCACAGCAGGGTTAGAGCCGCTTTAAATCACATCGCGGAGCCAAACGTGTGCAGTGTGAAACGATGTGGTGTTAGAAAGTTACGACTACATGCTTAGCAACCGACAGCCAATCGTGTGCCTCATATTCATGTGCTGCTTTGCAACCGACAGCCAATCGTGTGCCTCATATTCACGTGCTGCTTAGCAACCGACAGCCAATCGTGTGCCTCATAGTCACATGCTGCTTAGCAACTCATATTACATGATTTGGAGAGTCATGGGAACACATCGTTGTATAAACACTAAACCGCAGGTTATTTTTCAGAATTTGAAGAGAACAATGATAAACGGTGACAGAAAACGCAACTGGAGTGACGAGAGTGTTTTATTCTTTGCTTTTATAGTCTGAAACTCCATTCAATATAAATGTGATAGTACAGTCAGCGATATATAATATGGATGTACAACACTAGAGCCTTTATGTAAACAGGTCACGTGCTGCGCTTGTCCAATCAGTGACAGGATCACTATGGGATGATTATAGTATCAAAATGATTAACACGTGCAAGCACACTTATCAATGAACTTGATACATGTTGCAGAAATGTTTTATCCATGACTTTCAACTTGCGTGTGCAAAATTCAAAATTGAATGAATGTGAAGCAATTTGTTCAAATAGAGACATTTTTGTGAATACAAATGTTTTCCTTTGTATTAGTGTATCATAATTTGCACATACAACACAGAAGATGTGCATGTGTGGATCAGGTGACACGCGTGCATTCATTGACGTCTTTTCTGAGTCGATCTCATTTGATTCATTTGGATTTTGAGACTTTCTTTTCGCGGTTTTTAAGCATTTCACAACCCACACACAAACAACTACAAATGAATAGGCCTGGTGCTAATTATTAATGTGTGCACAACTACCCATCTATTTGACAAATTCACAAATGTGCGTCACTACATTTAAACTAATACAATACAACTTGTGTGTGCAAAATCCAAAATCACATGAATGTGCAGCATTTTGTACAAATAGAGACATAGTTGTTAATACAAAACCTCGATTTTGTATTAATGTAGGCCAGAATTTGTGCATGCAACAAGTAAGATGTGCATTTGTGGATCAGGTGACACGCGTGCATTCATTGACTCGTTTCTGAGTCGATCCTATTTGATTCATTTGGATTTTGAGACTTTCATTTCGCGGGTTTCGCCTGGCAAGATCCACACACACTGTCTGAGAAAAGCTGCTACCACTAGATGGCAGTGTTCTGCTAAAACAGACAACGGCAGCATAATCAAGCGTTCTTCCGCATTTAAGACGCTTAATGAGAGTGATATTGATGCACCAAATTTAGTACACAATAATATAGGCCTACCTTATTAAAAAAGCATACTTTATTGAGGCAAACATTAGATCAGATTATGAACAACACCCGTAGAAAACCATTATAAAACGCTTAACGTGCAATCGCGCGTTGCATGGTCAGTAAGGTGGATTGGCTACTGAGTTTAAATATCATCCTGCATTGACGTTAGGCCTAAGCTTTTTCTTTATAATATGCTCTATGGGAGGAAAACTATATAGCCTACAGACAAGAGACTAGCCTACATGAACGCAACGCACGGCGTTTCAAGTTAATAAAATTTTCCTTCCCGAGCCTGTTAAAAAGAAAAAGCTTAACATGAAATCCTGCAGTTGCGTTTAACTTTGCATGTGAATGGGAGAGCAACCGGTCCGAGAGCGCAGTGAAGTAAGTTTTAGTTTTAATATTCGCCACATTTTATAAAGGGACCATCTGCAAATTCCACTCAGTCAAAAAAATATATATAAACGTCCAGTCATTCATTCAAATGAACATACTTCCAAGGTTATATTATAACCTTGGAAGTCTAGTGGGCAGACTGACTTAGCCTACTGTTACTGTATATCCAGCCAATATCTCGATTGAACGGTACAATTTTTTAAATTACTGTAAATTGTTTTTCTATTCATGTTCCAAAGGTTGTAGTAGCCTACGTTCCTAGTGATAAGTCAGGTGAAATTTTACATTATTCACCTGTAGTAGGCTAAGTCACCAAAAACCCGTTTGGTTAATTACAGTAATTTTTATATAAAATAATAATTGTTTAAATAGGCTACATGAAGGGAGGTATTGGGACAATTGCACCTGTAGTAAGCCAGTCTAGTCACTATAGGAACATACTACAACCATTTTGCATGAAAAAACCCTTTTGGTGAATTACAGTATTTTTCTGCAGAATACAGGCTACATGAAGGGAAGTATTGTCCAAATTTTACTTGTAAGTCAGTCTTACAGAAACATTCTACGAGCTTTGGAATTTGAAAATGTCTGTTATTAAATTTTAAAAGTAATTTGAATAAAAACAAATTATACGTTTTAACCACTGATCTATATAGAATGACATTTCAGTGGACATGGTTTTAAGTGGTAGTGAAATTGGCAGACGTTCCCTTGTGCACCATGAGCTGTGGTTAGCGCGTCAAAGCATTCTCATGTAGAACGCAGTTACAGGCCCGCTACGCCAGTTGATTTTCAATTAGCCTAATATTTCATGTCGATATACAATGGTTGCATATTGTTAAAACTCATCGTGCTAAGACTATAGCCTATAACAGTGGCTTAGCCTAAGGGTCAAGGGAAAACAAATGTACTGCGAAAATCGTCTTTAATATTTAAAAACAGACATTTTCAAATTCCAAAGCTTGTATACTATGTATACAGTGTGTAGTCAGATAAAAATAAGCATATAATATTAACGCAACTGCGAAATTTCACCTTTTTTTAACGGGAAGGAAAATGCCATTAACTTGAAACGCCGTTCGTTGCGTTCATGTAGTCTCTTGTCTGTAGGATATATTTCCCTCCCATAGAGCATATTATAAAGAAAAAGCTTAACGTCATGCCGTAAGACGGTGATATTTAAACTCAATAGTCAATAGCCAATATACCGTATTGAACATGCAACTAATGGTTTTCTATGGGTGTTGTTCATAATCTGATCTAATGTTTGCCTCAATAAAGTATGCTTTATTAATAAGGTAGGCCTATATTATTGTGTACTAAATTTGGTGCATCAATATCACTCTCATTAAGCGTCTTAAATGCGGAAGAACGCTTGATTATGCTGCCGTTGTCTGTTTTAGCAGAACACTGCCATCTAGTGGTAGCAGCTTTTCTCAGACAGTGTGTGTGGATCTTGCCAGGCGAAACCCGCGAAATGAAAGTCTCAAAATCCAAATGAATCAAATAGGATCGACTCAGAAACGAGTCAATGAATGCACGCGTGTCACCTGATCCACAAATGCACATCTTACTTGTTGCATGCACAAATTCTGGCCTACATTAATACAAAATCGAGGTTTTGTATTAACAACTATGTCTCTATTTGTACAAAATGCTGCACATTCATGTGATTTTGGATTTTGCACACACAAGTTGTATTGTATTAGTTTAAATGTAGTGACGCACATTTGTGAATTTGTCAAATAGATGGGTAGTTGTGCACACATTAATAATTAGCACCAGGCCTATTCATTTGTAGTTGTTTGTGTGTGGGTTGTGAAATGCTTAAAAACCGCGAAAAGAAAGTCTCAAAATCCAAATGAATCAAATGAGATCGACTCAGAAAAGACGTCAATGAATGCACGCGTGTCACCTGATCCACACATGCACATCTTCTGTGTTGTATGTGCAAATTATGATACACTAATACAAAGGAAAACATTTGTATTCACAAAAATGTCTCTATTTGAACAAATTGCTTCACATTCATTCAATTTTGAATTTTGCACACGCAAGTTGAAAGTCATGGATAAAACATTTCTGCAACATGTATCAAGTTCATTGATAAGTGTGCTTGCACGTGTTAATCATTTTGATACTATAATCATCCCATAGATCACTGATTGGACAAGGATCAAATGATAATGAGCAATGTGAAACGTGAAGCAGGATAACATAGGATTACATTAACCCGGGGTTAACTTGAGCAGGGTTAACTAGTTCAGGTGTTTTTATCAAAATACAAATGTCAATAATACACGAGAAAGCTTTACAAATCAGCCATAATCTTGTGGTTTAATAAAATTACTATGTTCAGTATTTCAGGCCTAGAAACAGACAGATGTAAAACATACCAGTTGTTCGTCCGGCACTCTGGAGAAGAGAGGATGATCCCTGAAGTGTGTGACGATCCAGTCGTGCACCTCTTCCACATCAGTGTTAGTGTACACTAATCCCTGCAACACACAACACACACCAGTGTTAGTGTACACTAATCCCTGCAACACACAACACACACTAGTGTTAGTGTACACTAATCCCTGCAACACACAACAGTGTTAGTGTACACTAATCCCTACAACCAGTGTTAGTGTACACTAAACCCTGCAACACACATCAGTGTTAGTGTACACTAATCCCTGCAACACACATCAGTGTTAGTGTACACTAATCCCTGCAACCCACACCAGTGTTAGTGTACACTAATCCCTGCAACACACACCAGTGTTAGTGTACACTAATCCCTGGCCTGCAACACACAACACACACCAGTGTTAGTGTACACTAATCCCTGCAACACACAACACACACCAGTGTTAGTGTACACTAATCCCTGCAACACACATCAGTGTTAGTGTATACTAATCCCCGCAACACACAACACACACCAGTGTTAGTGTACACTAATCCCTGCGACACACAACACACACCAGTGTTAGTGTACACTAATCGCTGCAACACACAACACACATCAGTGTTAGTGTACACTAATCCCTGCAACACACATCAGTGTTAGTGTACACTAATCCCTACAACCAGTGTTAGTGTACACTAAACCCTGCAACACACAACACACATCAGTGTTAGTGTACACTAATCCCTGCAACACACATCAGTGTTAGTGTACACTAATCGCTGCAACACACAACACACACCAGTGTTAGTGTACACTAATCCCTGCAACACACAACACACTCTTCCGGTGTTTGAACGCTGTGTGGGAACGCTGTGCGCATCTGGCTGCCGCTCCACGCTTCGTCGTCTACGTCTGTTGTGTTCGTTACTTAGTCTGCTCTTTCAACATCCCTCCACAAACTGGATTTAACCTCTCTGCTTGGCTTGGTGTATTATTTTTTATTTTTTATTTTTATTTTTTTTGCCGTTGGAACTCTCTGTTGTCAGCCTGCTGCGAGCCCTCTCACCCTTCTCTCCTCCATCTATTGGACTGACTGTGAGGTGAGTTAACACTCTTCTTACCAGTAGTTCGATTAGCTTACTGTTGGGTTGGGTAGCTTTCCTCTCCGTAAACTGTAGATGTTGCGATTGTTGTGGTCCTGGCTAACGTGACTTTGCTGACAGCTGACTTCCTCACGACTAATGCCAACATGTCAAAAGCTTTAGCACTCGTGCTGTCTCTGGTTTCCCTTATTTTTACTGGGTTACCTTCCAACATGGATATTGGTTACCTGTCATGCGAACTCAGGGCGCTTAATCGGCACCTACGTCTCGACTCTGTAACGTACGAGCACTGCCGCTCGCTAGGGATCATCCGGCGCCCGCACTACGTGCATCGTTCAGCCCAAAGGATTTTTTATCAGCAAACAACACCATCTGTTATCCCGTGCATCTGGTCAAATAACAGAGCTCTGGTCAAATCGAAACGCCTACTAAGAGATTGTCGCTCACCGCGATCGCTTGTCTGCATAAAGTCAGACTTCAATGAAAATTTAACTAAAAATACAGATGTGCTGCAAAACCACTTTGCTCTGCTGAACTGTCGCTCTATCTCGGACAAGGGCCTTTATCTAAATGAACTTATTACAGACACAAAGCCGCACCTGTCTAAGCCGCGTCTATCTGCAAAAGGGGGTGGCCTTGCGGTCATCTATCGAAACTCCATAACACTGGCTCAACGGGACTTCCACAATATCAAGTCTTTTGAATATATGGTTTTAAAAGTTTCCTTGAACAGCCCCCTAACAATCATCCTAATTTATAGAACACCCAAACAGCAAAAGGATTTCTTCTCCGAACTTAGTGAACTACTAACACTAGCCTGTGCTTCATCAGCCAAGGTCATCTTGCTTGGTGACTTTAACATCCACGTCGACACTCCCTGTTCTAATAGCACTCAATTAATGACTGTTCTGGACTGCTTCGAACTCTATCAGAATGTTAATTTCCCAACTCATACTCACGGCCACACACTTGACTTAGTTTGTACATCTGGTTTAAATGATATCTCCATCAATGGTCTAGTTACTCCCATCTCTGATCATAAGCTTATTACACTTGATTTTACATTAATTTGTCCAACTAAATGTATTGGCAATACTACCATCTCTTATCGTAAGATTAATGCTATTAATGCTGATATGTTTGCTGCATCTATTGCTTCATCTGCTATTTCTGATGTTTTTGATTACACCTGTCCATCTAAGATATTTGATCTGTACCACTATGCTATCGCTAACGTTTTAGATGAGCATGCTCCAATTAGGACTAGATCTGTTCCCCTGTCCCACTCCTCGCCGTGGTTTAATTCTGAGCTACGTGCTATGAAAGCAAGAGGCAGACAACTGGAACGCCTCTTTAGGAAAACCGGTCTAACTATACATTATCAAGCATTTTCGGACCATGTTAAGCATTATAAAACAGCTCTGAACATTGCTCACTCTTCCTATATCTCCAAAACCATTAATAACGCAAACAACAGGCCTAAAGCACTATTTAACATTGTAAACAAGCTTGTCCAGGCACCCTCGCATAATGCCTGTCAACAAGAATCTGATGACTTGTGCGGTTCTTTTTTGCACCACTTTCAAGGAAAGCTAGATGCTCTGCGAGGGACTTTTTGTGATGAATCGACCGCTTCTACTTGTGAGCATGCTCAGTCTATAAAAACACTTAATAACTTTATGTTGACCAACCCCATCTCAATCAGTCAAATAATACAGAAATCCAATTCTTCTTCCTGCCGGTTGGATCCCGCACCAACAATCCTTTTGAAACACTGTACCTCTGTCATTTCTGCTTCTATCTCACATCTTGTAAATATGTCTCTTCTGTCTGCCTCTGTTCCAGTCTCTCTAAAGACGGCTGCGGTAACTCCTATCCTCAAAAAAACAAATCTGGACCCAACTGACTATGCTAATTATCGCCCAATCTCCAATCTACCGTATGTCTCTAAAATTCTGGAAAAGGTGGTTGCCACTCAACTGCAGTCATATCTATCTCTTAACAATAGCTTTGATTTATTTCAGTCTGGTTTTCGCCAAAACCACAGTACTGAAACTGCACTAGCAAGGGTTATTAACGACCTCTTACTCTTTGGTGACTCTGGAAACCTTTCCATACTTTTATTACTCGACCTCAGCTCAGCCTTTGATACTGTCTGTCATAAACTTCTACTCATGCGCCTCTCAGAGATTGGTATCTCAGGAGCTGTGCTATCCTGGTTTTCCTCCTATCTGACAGACAGGAAATACTATATCACCATGCACGATTATAAATCTCCCACTGTCATTCTCAAACAAGGTGTTCCTCAGGGATCAGTTCTCGGCCCATTATTATTTATCATCTACATTTTGCCTCTCGGACAAATTATTCGCCGCCACGGTTTTCAATACCATTGTTATGCCGATGATATTCAGATATATACTGCTTGCCGCCCAGACTCTATTCACCAGACTACATCACTATCATCATGTATTAATGAATTAAAGACCTGGCTCAATTGCAATTTTCTCAGTTTGAATCTGACTAAAACAGAAATCTTAATTACTGGCAGAGGTGAGACCAAGTCATTGTTTTGCAAGTCACAAGTAAGTCTCGAGTCTTTGCATTCAAGTCCCAAGTCAAGTCCCGAGTCAAGACAGACAAGTCCAAGTCAAGTTGCAAGTCCTCGAGTTTAAGCTTCAAGTCTTAAACAAGTCATTAGGGCTTTTTGCACAAATTACTGTCTCAGTGTTAATTACTATAGTAAATGAAATGTATACTAATTTACATCAGAAAGGCTTTTAAAATATGATATAATATAATAATATTATATAATATTATCAAATTTATTGTGGCAATGCAGATTTAAAAAAAAATAAAATAAAAGTAACTGTTCATTGGGAAAATTAATCTTGATTTGCTACACATTAAGTTAAGTAAAATTAAGTAAAATATTGAGTCCCTGGTTAAATTATTTTGTTAACGCGACAGTAATTGTACTAAAACATTCCTATTTCTATGGCGACGTATCAAGCGCCACGTGGCACTTTTTGGGGCTACGTTACGTTACAAAACGTAACGTAAATCCATCCATTTCTCCCTAAAGACATGAAAGTGAGTGGCTGGTGAACAGGGAGAAGACTTTATAGTTACCTATAGGCTAAAATGTGCGTTTGTTGTGGGGGGAAAATAACATGTCTCAAAATTACATTTGAAAGGTTTATTATTTCCGCTTACTTAGATATCAGTGTGTTTTTTTTTTCTCAAATTATAAATGGTTTGCTAGTACTTGTGTATTTAAATGCCTGAAAAAGAAAAAAGAAAACATTTGGTTGAAAACTGTCTGAACGTGTGATAATAAATGGCAACTGACTCGCGCTGCTGAACACACTCCATCACGCGCTCTCTGGCTCAGTGCCAAACGTGCGAAAACAGCGCTAATCAGCGCTGTGATCATGCGTCGATGATACAGTGCTATACTACAGTCAGTGATTATTACAACTCTGATCTGTGGTTTTAGAAGGTAGGTCAAGTCTTTCCAAGTCACAGGGCTCAAGTCCGAGTCAAGTCGCGAGTCATTGTTGTCAAAGTCTAAGTCGAGTCGCAAGTCATCTTTGAATATGTCAAGTCGAGTCGCAAGTCATCAAATTTGGGACTCGAGTCCAAGTCAAGTCCAAGTCATGCGACTCGAGTCCACAACCCTGATTACTGGTCCACCATCTCTAACAAAAACTATAACTAATACTCCAAGACTTGACCTTGAAGCTATATCAATTATTCCATCTGCCACTGTCAAAAACTTGGGTATCACTCTTGACCCTTCACTGACCTTCGATGCTTACATCAGTCAACTCTGCAAAGCTTCATTTTTTCAACTTCGGCGTATTGCCAAAATCCGGCCCTATGTCAGCCCAAAAGACGCTGAATCGCTAGTACATGCGTTCATCACATCTCGCCTCGACTACTGTAATATAATTTTTTCTGGACTACCAGCACATTCTATCTCACGTTTGCAATATATTCAAAACTCTGCCGCAAGATTACTAACTTACACCAAACAAACTGCTCATATCACTCCAATTCTGTTCAAACTCCACTGGCTACCCGTGTCATCCCGCATTACTTACAAAATTCTTCTACTTACCTTTAAATCACTCAATGGTCTTGCTCCTTCCTATCTTTCTGACTTACTCTCTCCTTATATTCCCCCTCGAACTCTCAGATCCTCTGGTCGTGAACTCCTCTGTGAGCCGAGCTTTCGCCTATCATCTATGGGTGGCAGGTCTTTCTCCGTTTTAGCCCCTAAGCTATGGAACTCTCTTCCCCTGGCTCTTAGGACAACAACCACGCTGCATGAATTCAAGTCTAAACTCAAATCCCATTTGTTTAAACAGTATTATCAGTCGTGACACGTTTTTCTTAAACATTCTTTATAACTCTGTATTACAGTCATAATGTTAAATTGGATACCATTAGTCTTTTGCATCTTTACTTCAACTGTCCACCTTCCTGTCTGTATATAGTGTTGTTTTTGTCTCTGTTTCTGTCTGTATTTCAAAATGTAACGCGATATGCAACTGCAATCGCTCGGACTGGGCAAATGTCTATTGTCCATTCTTGTGTAAACTGATTGTTTTTCTTGTACTGTTATTGTGAAGCGTCCTTGAGCTTGGGAAAGGCGCTATATAAATTAAACTTATTATTATTATTATTATTACACTAATCCCTGCGACACACAACACACACCAGTGTTAGTGTACACTAATCCCTGCAACACACAACACACATCAGTGTTAGTGTACACTAATCCCTGCAACACACACTAGTGTTAGTGTACACTAAACCCTGCAACACACAACACACACCAGTGTTAGTGTACACTAATCCCTGCAACACACAACACACACCAGTGTTAGTGTACACTAATCCCTACAACCACTGTTAGTGTACACTAAACCCTGCAACACACAACACACATCAGTGTTAGTGTACACTAATCCCTGCAACACACACTAGTGTTAGTGTACACTAAACCCTGCAACACACAACACACATCAGTGTTAGTGTACACTAATCCCTGCAACACACATCAGTGTTAGTGTACACTAATCCCTGCAACACACACCAGTGTTAGTGTACACTAATCCCTGCAACACACACCAGTGTTAGTGTACACTAATCCCTGGCCTGCAACACACAACACACACCAGTGTTAGTGTATACTAATCCCTGCAACACACAACACACACCAGTGTTAGTGTACACTAATCCCTGCGACACACAACACACACCAGTGTTAGTGTACACTAATCCCTGCAACACACAACACACATCAGTGTTAGTGTACACTAATCCCTGCAACACACACCAGTGTTAGTGTACACTAATCCCTGCAACACACACCAGTGTTAGTGTACACTAATCCCTGGCCTGCAACACACAACACACACCAGTGTTAGTGTACACTAATCCCTGCAACACACAACACACACCAGTGTTAGTGTACACTAATCCCTGCAACACACAACAGTGTTAGTGTATACTAATCCCTGCAACACACAACACACATCAGTGTTAGTGTATACTAATCCCTGCAACACACAACACACACCAGTGTTAGTGTACACTAATCCCTGCGACACACAACACACATCAGTGTTAGTGTATACTAATCCCTGCAACACACAACACACACCAGTGGTAGTGTACACTAATCCCTGCAACACACAACACACATCAGTGTTAGTGTATACTAATCCCTGCAACACACAACACACATCAGTGTTAGTGTATACTAATCCCTGCAACACACAACACACACCAGTGTTAGTGTACACTAATCCCTGCGACACACAACACACACCAGTGTTAGTGTACACTAATCCCTGCAACACACAACACACATCAGTGTTAGTGTACACTAATCCCTGCAACACACAACACACACCACTGTTAGTGTACACTAATCCCTGCAACACACACCAGTGTTAGTGTACACTAATCCCTACAACCAGTGTTAGTGTACACTAAACCCTGCAACACACAACAGTGTTAGTGTACACTAATCCCTGCAACACACACTAGTGTTAGTGTACACTAAACCCTGCAACACACAACACACATCAGTGTTAGTGTACACTAATCCCTGCAACACAGACCAGTGTTAGTGTACACTAATCCCTGCAACACACACCAGTGTTAGTGTACACTAATCCCTGCAACACACACCAGTGTTAGTGTACACTAATCCCTGCAACACACAACACACACCAGTGTTAGTGTATACTAATCCCTGCAACACACAACACACACCAGTGTTAGTGTACACTAATCCCTGCGACACACAACACACACCAGTGTTAGTGTACACTAATCCCTGCAACACACAACACACATCAGTGTTAGTGTACACTAATCCCTGCGACACACACCACTGTTAGTGTACACTAATCCCTGCGACACACAACACACACCAGTGTTAGTGTACACTAATCCCTGCAACACACAACACACACCAGTGTTAGTGTACACTAATCCCTACAACCAGTGTTAGTGTACACTAAACCCTGCAACACACATCAGTGTTAGTGTACACTAATCCCTGCAACACACACTAGTGTTAGTGTACACTAATCCCTGCAACACACACCAGTGTTAGTGTACACTAATCCCTGCAACACACAACACACACCAGTGTTAGTGTACACTAATCCCTACAACCAGTGTTAGTGTACACTAATCCTTGCAACACACACCAGTGTTAGTGTACACTAATCCCTGCAACACACAACACACACCAGTGTTAGTGTACACTAATCCCTACAACCAGTGTTAGTGTACACTAAACCCTGCAACACACAACACACATCAGTGTTAGTGTACACTAATCCCTGCAACACACAACACACACCAGTGTTAGTGTACACTAATCCCTGCAACACACACTAGTGTTAGTGTACACTAATCCCTGCAACACACAACACACACTAGTGTTAGTGTACACTAATCCCTGCAACACACATCAGTGTTAGTGTATACTAATCCCTGCAACACACAACACACACCAGTGTTAGTGTACACTAATCCCTGCAACACACAACACACACCAGTGTTAGTGTACACTAATCCCTGCAACACACAACACACACCAGTGTTAGTGTACACTAATCCCTACAACCAGTGTTAGTGTACACTAATCCCTGCAACACACACCAGTGTTAGTGTACACTAAACCCTACAACACACAATGTCGAACACCCGAGAGTGTCGAACACCTGAGTGTGTGTGTGTGTGTGTGTGTGTGTGTCGAACACCTGAGAGTGTGTGTGTGTGTGTGTGTGTGTGTGGAACACCTGAGAGTGTGTGTGTGTGTGTGTGTGTGTGTGTGTGGAACACCTGAGAGTGTGTGTGTGTGTGTGTGTGTGTGTCGAACACCTGAGAGTGTGTGTGTGTGTGTGTGTGTGTCGAACACCTGAGAGTGTGTGTGTGTGTGTGTGTGTGTTTCGAACACCTGAGAGTGTGTGTGTGTGTGTGTGTGTGTGTCGAACACCTGAGAGTGTGTGAGTGAGTGTGTGTGTGTGTGTGTGTGTGTGTGTGTGTGTGTGTGTGTGTGTGTGTGTGTGTGTCGAACACCTGATGTCAAACACCTGAGTGCGTGTCGAACACTTGAGTGTGTCAAGTCAAGTCATCTTCATTTATATAGCGCTTTTAACAATGGATTGTTCCAAAGCAGCTTTACAGAGATAAACATATAATTTAAGGTAACAGAGATTGTTTTGGCGTTATAGCGGTCCTTGAATAATGTTATTTCTAGCTAAAGTTAGTTTTGATTGATTCACCTCCATTGAAATGATCATTTGTTATTAAATTAGGGGCCACTAAGACGACGCCGTTCTCTCTAAACAGACTTTAAACGCGAACCTGTGATTAACGCTGACGGCGTTCACATGCTCATTCAGAATTGATTCTATAGTTTTGTACTTTTGAAAATATGTGCGCAGGTTTATAATTCATACAACCCATGCCTAAACAAACTACTTGTCTTGCCTATAAATTTTGATACAGAATTTTGTTTTATTTTATCACTTCGGGGTACGCGAGCCGGAATTCACAACGCTTTATCTGTAGAGTGGGAAAGGGATCCTCCATAGGGAGAGGATAGTGGATACTTCAGCACTGCATTGTCATCGGGTCCAGGCGGATCTCCTTCGTCAGATCTGGACACGGCCTGGATCCGGCAGGCTGCGGGAAAACCTCGGGATAAACAAAGACACTAATATTAGCGTAGATGCCATTCTTCTTATGATGTAACAAGTACATCAAGATTTAAGGGAAGTGTTCCCAGTTCCGGCTGACCTAATCTATGCAGCCTAACATTGAATTATAGAAGTCTATAATGTATTATGTGTATGCTAGGTCAAAGAGATGTGTTTTTAGTCTAGCTTTGAACTGACAGAGTGTGTCTGCTTCCCGGACAATGGTAGGAAGACTGTTACAAAGTTTTGGTGCTAAATAGGAAAAGGATCTACCGCCTGCAGTCGATTTAGATATTCTAGGTATTATCAACTGGCCGGAGTTTTGAGATCGCAATAGACGTGAAGGACTATAATGCGTTAAGAGCTCGCTCAAGTACTGCGGAGCTAAACCATTTAGTGCTTTGTAAGTAATCAACAATATTTTAAAATGTATACGATGTTTAATAGGGAGCCAATGCAGTGTTGACAGAACCGGGCTAATATGGTCATACTTCCTGGTTCTGGTAAGAACTCGAGCTGCTGCGTTTTGAACTAGCTGTAGTTTGTTTATTAAGCGTGCAGGGCAACCACCCAGTAGAGCATTACAATAATCTAGCCTTGAGGTCATGAACGCATGGACTAATTGTTCCGCATTTCCCAATGAGAGCATATGGCGTATTTTAGATATATTTTTAAGATGGAAAAATGCAGTTTTACAGATACAAGACACGTTGGTATCAAAGAGCACACCCAGGTTCCTAACCGACAACGAAGACTTGACAGAGCAGCCATCAAGTGTTAGACAGTATTCTAGGTTATTACGTGTGTACGTTTTTTTTCCAATAATTAGAATCTCTGTTTTTTCAGAATTTAGTAGTAGGAAATTACTAGTCATCCAATTTTTTATATCAGCTATGCATTCCGTTAATTTTGTGAATTGGTAAGTTTCGTTGGGTTTTGAAGAAATATACAGCTGAGTATCATCGGCATAACATTGAAAGCTTATTCCATGTTTCCTAATAATATCTCCTAATGGTAGCATGTACAGAGTGAACAGCAACGGTCCTAGTACTGAGCCTTGTGGTACGCCATACTGAACTTGTGATCGATAAGACATCTCTTCATTTACTGCTACAAACTGATAACGGTCAGATAAGTATGATTTAAACCATGTGTGTATGTGGGTGCGTGTCGAACACCTGAGAGTTAGAGACTGTGTCGAACACCTGATGTCAAACACCTGAGAGTGTGTGTATCGAACACCTGAGAGTGTGTGTGTGTGTGTGTCAAACACCTGAGAGTGTGTTGAACACTTGAGTGTGTGTGAGTGTGCGTGTCGAACACCTGAGAGTGTGTCAAACACCTGAGAGTGTGTGTATCGAACACCTGAGAGTGTGTGTATCGAACACCTGAGAGTGTTAGAGTTAGAGACTGTGTCGAACACCTGAGAGTGTGTGTATCGAACACCTGAGAGTGTGTGTAGAACACCTGAGAGTGTGTGTAGAGCACCTGAGAGTGTGTGTGTGTCTGTGTGTAGAACACCTGAGAGTGTGTGTGTGTCTGTGTGTCAAACACCTGAGAGTGTGTGTAGAACACCTGAGAGTGTGTGTAGAACACCTGAGAGTGTGTGTAGAACACCTGAGAGTGTGTGTAGAACACCTGAGAGTGTGTGTAGAACACCTGAGAGTGTGTGTAGAACACCTGAGAGTGTGTGTAGAACACCTGAGAGTGTGTGTAGAACACCTGAGAGTGTGTGTCGAACACCTGAGAGTGTGTGTCGAACACCTGAGAGTGTGTCGAACACCTGAGTGTGTGTGTGTGTGTGTGTCGAACACCTGAGAGAGTGTGTGTGTGTGTGTGTGTGTGTGTGTCGAACACCTGAGAGTGTGTGTGTGTGTGTGTGTGTGTGTGTGTGTCGAACACCTGAGAGTGTGGTGTGTGTGTGTGTGTGTGTCGAACACCTGAGAGTGTGTGTGTGTGTGTGTGTGTGTGTGTGTCGAACACCTGAATGTGTGTGTGTGTGTGTGTGTGTGTGTGTGTCGAACACCTGAGAGTGTGTGTCAAACACCTGAGTGTGTGTGTGTGTGTGTGTCGAACACCTGAGAGTGCGTGTGTGTCGAACACCTGAGAGAGTGCGTGTATGTCGAACACCTGAGAGATTGCGTGTGTGTGGAACACCTGAGAGAGTGCGTGTGTGTGTGTGTGTGGAACACCTGAGAGAGTGTGTGTGTGTGTGTGTCAAACACCTGAGAGAGTGTGTGTGTGTGTGTGTGTGTCAAACACCTGAGTGTGTGTGTGTGTGTGTGTCAAACACCTGAGAGAGTGTGTGTGTCGAACACCTGAGAGAGTGTGTGTGTGTGTGTGTCAAACACCTGAGAGAGTGTGTGTGTGTGTGTGTGTGTCGAACACCTGAGAGAGTGTGTGTGTCGAACACCTGAGAGTGTGTGTGTGTGTGTGTGTGTCGAACACCTGAGAGTGTGTGTGTGTCGAACACCTGAGAGTGTGTGTGTGTGTGTGTCGAACACCTGAGAGTGTGCGTGTGTGTGTCGAACACCTGAGAGTGTGCGTGTGTGTGGAACCCCTGAGTGTGCGTGTGTGTGTGTCGAACCCCTGAGAGTGTGTGTGTGTGTGTGTGTGTGTGTGTGTGTGTGTGTGTGTGTCGAACCCCTGTGTGTGTGTGTGTGTGTGTGTGTGTGTGTGTCGAACCCCTGAGTGTGTGTGTGTGTGTGTCGAACCCCTGAGTGTGTGTGTGTGTGTGTGTGTGTCGAACCCCTGAGAGTGTGTGTGTGTGTGTCGAACCCCTGAGAGTGTGTGTGTGTGTGTGTGTGTCGAACCCCTGAGAGTGTGTGTGTGTGTGTGTGTGTGTGTGTCGAACCCCTGAGAGTGTGTGTGTGTGTGTCGAACCCCTGAGAGTGTGTGTGTGTGTGTCGAACCCCTGAGAGTGTGTGTGTGTGTGTGTTTCGAACACCTGAGAGTGTGTCGAACCCCTGAGAGTGTGTGTGTGTGTGTCAAACACCTGAGAGTGTGTGTGTGTGTGTGTGTGTTTCGAACACCTGAGAGTGTGTCGAACCCCTGAGAGTGTGTGTGTGTGTGTCGAACCCCTGAGAGTGTGTGTGTGTGTGTGTGTGTGTGTGTGTGTGTCGAACCCCTGAGAGTGTGTGTGTGTGTCGAACCCCTGAGAGTGTGTGTGTGTGTGTGTTTCGAACACCTGAGAGTGTGTCGAACCCCTGAGAGTGTGTGTGTGTGTGTCGAACCCCTGAGAGAGAGTGTGTGTGTGTGTGTGTGTGTCAAACACCTGAGAGTGTGCGTCAAACACCTGAGAGTGTGTGTCAAACATCTGAGAGTGTGTGTCAAACAGAGTGTGTGTCAAACACCTGAGAGTGTGTGTCAAACACCTGAGAGTGTGTGTCTAACACCTGAGAGTGTGTGTCTAACACCTGAGAGTGTGTGTCTCACACACACCTCCACATCTCCAGTCCAGCACAGTTTACATGGAAATCAATCAGTGGTCTTGCCTTACACACTTTGAACTGTACCAGATTCCCCTGACAGAGCAAGTCGAAACGGCAGGACAGCAAACATTGGTCTTATCGCGTGTCATTGGCGTTTACTCTTTAGACAGTGCAGATAGAAGAGTTGGAAGATAAGATTCTCAGAAGTATCAAAGGGACTTCAGTAGCCGTTCACTCTCACTAACGTGTGCCTGGAAAGAAGAAGCGTTTACATGAATCTCTACTGTTACTGCATTGCTTTAGTGGAGCTGTATCCTCAGATCCCTCCTCTAACCTCGTCCGCACACCTTCACTGTGGACACATCTACACACACTCTTAAAGGGGTCGTCGGATGCCCATTTTCCACAAGTTGGTGTGATTCTTTAGGGTGTTCATGTAAAGTTTGTAACATACTTTGGTCAAAATTCATCAATGGTTGTGTAAAACAACACACTCTTTACCTCCTCAAACACAGCTCTGTTCAAAGCGGCCTGTCCACACACTGCTGAGACACATGTAAATTAGGGATGGTAAGATTCACCGATTCGCATCGGTGCATCGGCATAAAAGCTAACGATGCGATGCATCGATTTAAATAAGTGTGCATCGGATACAAGTTGGTATTTGTATCGCGATGCATCGTTTCTAATATCTGCATCGGTAAAAAACTATTCATATATAATTATTAGTAGATCCTAATACTTTTACTATTTAGAAAGTGACCAATCATTTGTGACCAATATTTTATTATGTAACTGCTGCGTTCACACCGAACGCAAATTGAGCGTCTGTAGCGAGTGATTTCCATGTTAAGTCAATGTAAAGACGCGGGTCTGGAGGTCCTGCGGCGCGAGACGCGTTTAGCGCGGTGCGATGGACACGATTTCGCCTCATTCGCGCGTCCAGGTCGACTAGAATGATTTCTCCTTTCTGAACTGTTGCTCAAGCGCGTTCTCTCATCACGACTGCTGCAGCACGTATCACAACACTACGGAGTGTGAGGCGTGTCCTGAGAGTCACCTACCTTTAAACCTTAAAGTAGGACATTTGAGTTAATCTGGTTTACAGCAGCCTGTGACTGCCAATAATAGTTTTTCATTTTTTTACATTTGAATAGTTATATAAGACCTGTTTGTGAAAGGTTTTTTTTTTTGTAATTGTTTGTTAAAACAGCACCTGCTTTTATTTAATCTTTTGGTTTTGTGAAAAAAGATGAAAGAACCATGCGTTAAAAGTCAGATGGCACTTAAGCTACTTTATGATTTGCTGTCTGTCTGAATAAAAGAAATAAAAGTGAACTATCTATACCATATTGAATTGCATTATATTTTTCTCCATTGCATCATATCACATTGAATCGCATCGCGTTGAATCGAAATCGGATCGCACCGCATCGTAATAGTAGTGAATCGTATTGCATCGCATCGGTAGCTGCTTATAGGTATCTTTAATGTATCGTATCGTCGGCTATGCATCGAGATGCGTATCGCATCGGCCTCAGCTATGGAGATGCACATCCCTAATGTAAATGTAAACCATATAAAAGTGAATTTTGCATCCGATGACCCCTTTAAGGCGGGTTTTCTCTCTTTCTCTGGCCTTTACAGATGTTTCCTCGCCTCCAGCGGGGAACAACACACACACACACACACACACCGTGGGTCATGTTTTCTCTAATTCTATATGAATAACATGAAGGTAAAGCTAATAAATAAAGAGAGTCACTCTCGAAGTAGATTTATCATGAAGGATTTGAACTGGTGGTAAATGTGCTATCAAGGAAACCCCTTGCACTGAACATCATTGGCTTGTTTTGAAAGGCTCATGAAGAGTAAAGCGCTCTTACCCCGATCCGGAGTGTGTACGCATACTCCGCCAGTAGCGTAGGGCTAATAATGCGCCACTTGTGTTTGGTTTTCTTGAAGTGTGGATCCGGAAAGAGAAAGAACATCTTACTGAGCTGCAAAAAATACAAAATGACAAATGACAGCAAAATGTTACCTTTGATTTGTGGGATTGTATAGTATCATATTCTTACTATTTTAACCAAATCTTTCTATGGCAGTAATAGTGAGAGTCGTTTGCTATTAGTTAGCTATTTTGAAAGTGTAGTTTCTTAAAACTACAAACTTCTCATAATTTAAAATGGTTAAAGTCCAGAAATCTTGTCTACAGCGCTGTGCTCGAGAAGAAACTGTGATGGAGCCTTTTGTCACGTTAAATGACATTGTTGCTGTAGAAGAAGTCACAAACGAAGAAGCTGAACAACTGCAACACTTCAGCCGCTCACAGCGCCACCTTGTGCTCTGGAGGAGGAAACGCTCAAACTCTGAAACATGTTATGATCTCCGACTGAGTCCTATAGCCCAGTGTTTCCCAACCCTGCTCCTTGAGGCACACCAACAGTGCACATTTTGGATGTCTCCCTTTTCTGACCCATATATTTCTGGTCTTGGAGTCTCTACTAACGAGCTGATGAGTTGATTCAGCTGTGATCGATTAGGAAGAGATGGAAAATGTGTAGTGTTGGTGTGCCTCCAGGAACAGGGTTGGGAAACACTGCTATAGCCAGCCGTCTTCAACGTAGGGTTAATTTTGTCAGCTACTTTTTAATTTAGCCTTAGTCCTGTCACTGTCAAATGCCATTTTTAGCTTTTATCATATTTGTCAACCTATCCTGGTTTTGTTTGGTCAAGTTCTACTTAAGTTTGAGGAGTTTTCAAGCTTCGAACTTCAAGCTTTTGAATTGCAATCAATAACACCTGTCCTTTGTGCTGTTATTTACCGACCATCGAGAGCCAATAAGGATTGTATTTCAGAACTGGCCGCCTTTCTAGCTAACATTGTTCTAAAATATGATAATATCTTATTATTGGGGGATTTGAATATTCATGTATGTTGTCCAACAAACCCATTAGCAAAAGACTTTTTAAATCTTATTGACTCGTTCGAGTTTCTAGAAATGGTGAATGGCCCTACACACAATCGTGGCCACACATTGGACTTGATTCTATCACTTGGCTTAGCTATCAAGGACATTATCATTGAGGATTTTGTGTTATCTGACCATAATCCGATTTTATGTACTGTTTCTCTTCCCTGTCAGCCGAGAAAACTGTGTCCAGCTAAAAGACTGTATCGACCTTTAATACCTAATTCACATGTAGATTTTAATGTTTCTTTTATGGAGAAGTTGCAGTGTATGAAAGTGAACCTTTTATCTCCACATCTTGGTGTAGAAGAAACTATTAATCGTTTTAATTTTATATGCACAGAAACACTAGACTGTATTGCACCTTTGTGATAGGTGAGCGCAAAAAAAATAAGCCTCCTCCTTGGTACCTTGGTGAACATGTTAAATCGTTGCGAAGAGAGTGCAGAAGATTTGAACGTAAATGGAAGAAAGATAAATTACAAATTTCGTATGAAATGTTAAGAGACGCCCTGGGTAAATTCCAACAGGCTATAAAAACTGTCAGGTTCAGATTTTTTTCAGACATTATTAAGAAGAATCCTCAAAATCCAAGAGTTCTTTTCTCAACAATTGATTTATTTTTGAATCCCAGATTAGAGGTGCCTGGAGTTCTACCCATGGATTTATGTGAAAATCTTTTGGAATTCTTTGTCGGACGTTTAACTGACATCCGAAGGAATATACAACAGTGTTCATATGAGCCTATGGATATACCTGTAACTCATGCTGTGCTCTCCGATTTTGAGCCTATTTCCTTACCCACACTTTTAGACATTGTTTGTAAGCTAAAGCCGACAGTCTCTCCACAAGATATTGTGCCTACAGTGTTATTTAAGAAAGTTCTTGAGTTGATTGGTCCATTTGTACTATCAATAATTAATAAGAGTCTACTGTCTGGAATTGTTCCAATTTATTGTAAACATGCTATAGTGCATCCTTTGCTGAAAAAACAAACAAATTTAGATAAGAGTGTGATGTGCAATTATAGACCTATTTCAAAGCTTCCTTATCTAGCAAAGATCCTGGAGAAAACTGTCTTTATTCAACTTGAGTCCTTCCTTACTGACAATACCATTGGTGAAGTTTTCAAAAAACAACACAGTACAGAATCTGCATTATTAAAAGTATTTAATGACGTTTTTATGGCCACAGACACTGGTGACTTAACCTTACTTCTGCTATTAGATCTTACAGCAGCGTTTGACACAATTGATCATAATATTTTAATTTCACGCTTAGAAAATTATGTAGGTATTCGAGGTAATGTCTTAAATTGGATTAAGTCTTATTTTCAAAACGGAAGTTTTGCTGTGCAAATGGGAGAATGTACGTCGAGCTCAGCGTCTTTATCATGCGGTATTCCACAAGGATCTATTTTAGCACCAGTCTTTTTCTCACTTTATATGCTTCCTTTGGGTCAGATCATGAGTAAATATGAGGTTTCTTTTCACTGTTACGCAGATGACACCCAGTTGTATCTACCCATAAAACCAACAGTCCCTGCTGCTGTTGGTAGGCTGGTAGAGTGTCTTGGGGAGATTAAAAGGTGGATGTCTGCAAATTTTGTGTTTAAATGAATCAAAAACAGAATTGATTTTATTTGGCCCTTTCTGAGTCTGCAGATTCATCTAAAATTGAATTGTGTACACTATCCCCTTATCTGATGCATCAAGTAAAAAACTTAGGTATAATCTGTGACAGTGCACTGAAATTTGATAAACAGATAAATCAAGTAGTCAAAATGAGTTTCTTCCAGTTAAGATTAGCTGCTAAAATTAAGCCCTTTGTAACACGGAAGGACCAGGAAAAAATAGTTCATGCGTTTTTATTTTCTCTAGACTGGACTATGGAAATGCATTGTACTATGGTGTTCAACACAAAAGCTTAAACAGATTGCAACTAATCCAAAATGCGGCCGCTAGACTCTTGCCAGGCACTAGAAAAAATGAGCATATTACTCCTGTATTAAGAGAACTACATTGGTTGCTGGTTTTCTACAGGATTAATTTTAAGATACTTTTATTTGTTTTTAAAGCACTACATGGCATTGCTCCGACATATTTAGCTGATCTAATCCAGGTGAATAACCCAAAGAGAGCATTGCGCTCCGAATCATTAAATCTTTTGGTAGTCCCGCACATGCACAGGAAAATGAGAGGAGACCGCTCCTTTGCAGCGGCTGCTCCCAGGCTGTGGAATAGTCTACCTCATTACTTTAGGGAATGTTCCTCTCTTACAGAGTTTCAACGACATTTAAAAACTTATTTTTTCACTCTGGCGTTTGATCATTCATGAGTGTTGTGCTAGTGGTGTAATAGGTTATGTTTAGAATTTAATTGTGATTTTCTGATTGTTATTGTATCTTATGTACAGCTCTGTGGTCAACTCTTGTTGTATTAATATGTGCTCTATAAATAACTTGAACATTGAAGTTTTAGGGGCCATTTACACAACACCGTTTTTAACTAAAAACGGAAGATTTTTTATGTGTGTTGGCCGTTCATTTACACGACAACAGCGTTTTGGTGGCCTGAAAACGCAAACTTTTAAAAGCGGGTTTCAAAATGCTACGTTGGATGGATATGGATAGGCCAACAATAATAATATTTGTGTTTAATTAAGAAAAAGTGCGTAATTAAGAAATGATTAACATATTGCCTGTTATGTTGCGTGTGATGTCACCTATAGACAGCATGCGAATTAAGTTTATCAATAAATTATGAAAAAATATGTAACAAAATAACAGGCCTACAAGAAAACATTTTTATCCATTCCACAGCCTTTTAAATCTATTCACTGGTCGTGTCTTTATTATTATTACTATTATTATTATTATGCCTATTAAACTTAAATAAAATGAAATATAAAATTCCCGTAATGTGAACTTCCCGTAAAAATTCCTGTGGGCCAGAATAATCAAAGCTTTATTGGCATGACTGTTGGCCATTCATACACTATATTGCACAAATTATTAGGACACCACTCAAAATCATTGAATTCAGGTGTTCCAATCCTTTCCATGGCCACAGTTGTATAAATCAAGCACTAGGCATGCAGATGCTTCTACCCACATTTGTGAAAGAACGGGTCGCTCTCAGGAGCTCAGTGAACTCAAGCGTGGGACCGTGAACGGGTCAGCGCATGCTGAGGCTCACAGTGCGCAGAAGACACCAACTTTCTGCAGAGCTACAGACCTCCAAACTTCTGTGGCCTTCCGATTAGCTCAAGAACAATGTGTAGAGCTTCATGGAATGGGTTTCCATGACCGAGCAGCTGCATCCAAGCCTTACATCAAGCGCAACGTAAAGCGTGGGATGCAGTAGTGTAAAGCGTGGGATGCAGTGGAGTAAAGCGCGGGATCAAGTGGAGTAAAGCGTGGGATCAAGTGGAGTAAAGCGTGGGGTGCAGTGGTGGGATGCGTGGGCTGCAGTGGTGTAAAGCGTGGGATGCAGTGGAGTAAAGCGTGGGATGCAGTGGAGTAAAGCGTGGGATGCAGTGGAGTAAAGCGTGGGATGCAGTGGAGTAAAGCGTGGGATGCAGTGCCGTAAAGCGTGGGATGCAGTGGAGTAAAGCGTGGGATGCAGTGGTGTAAAGCGTGGGATCAAGTGGAGTAAAGCGTGGGATGCAGTGGTGTAAAGCGTGGGATGCAGTGGAGTAAAGCGTGGGATGCAGTGGTGTAAAGCGTGGGATCAAGTGGAGTAAAGCGTGGGATGCAGTGGTGTAAAGCGTTGGATGCAGTGGAGTAAAGCGTGGGATGCAGTGGAGTAAAGCGTGGGATGCAGTGCCGTAAAGCGTGGGATGCAGTGGTGTAAAGCGTGGGATGCAGTGGAGTAAAGCGTGGGATGCAGTGGAGTAAAGCGTGGGATGCAGTGGTGTAAAGCGTGGGATGCAGTGGTGTAGGTGTAAAACGTGGGATGCAGTGGAGTAGGTGTAAAGCGTGGGCTGCAGTGGTGTAAAGCGTGGGATGCAGTGGAGTAAAGCGTGGGATGCAGTGGAGTAAAGCGTGGGATGCAGTGGAGTAAAGCGTGGGATGCAGTGGAGTAAAGCGTGGGATGCAGTGGAGTAAAGCGTGGGATGCAGTGGTGTAAAGCGTGGGATGCAGTGGAGTAAAGCGTGGGATGCAGTGGAGTAAAACGTGGGATGCAGTGGGGTAGGTGTAAAGCGTGGGATGCAGTGGTGTAAAGCGTGGGATGCAGTGGAGTAAAGCGTGGGATGCAGTGGTGTAAAGCGTGGGATGCAGTGGTGTAAAGCGTGGGATCAAGTGGAGTAAAGCGTGGGATGCAGTGGTGTAAAGCGTGGGATGCAGTGGAGTAAAGCGTGGGATGCAGTGGAGTAAAGCGTGGGATGCAGTGCCGTAAAGCGTGGGATGCAGTGGTGTAAAGCGTGGGATGCAGTGGAGTAAAGCGTGGGATGCAGTGGTGTAAAGCGTGGGATGCAGTGGTGTAAAGCGTGGGATGCAGTGGTGTAGGTGTAAAACGTGGGATGCAGTGGAGTAGGTGTAAAGCGTGGGCTGCAGTGGTGTAAAGCGTGGGATGCAGTGGAGTAAAGCGTGGGATGCAGTGGAGTAAAGCGTGGGATGCAGTGGAGTAAAGCGTGGGATGCAGTGGAGTAAAGCGTGGGATGCAGTGGAGTAAAGCGTGGCATGCAGTGGTGTAAAGCGTGGGATGCAGTGGAGTAAAGCGTGGGATGCAGTGGAGTAAATCGTGGGATGCAGTGGGGTAGGTGTAAAACGTGGGATGCAGTGGTGTAAAGCGTGGGATGCAGTGGTGTAAAGCGTGGGATGCAGTGGAGTAAAGCGTGGGATGCAGTGGAGTAAAGCGTGGGATGCAGTGGAGTAAAGCGTGGGATGCAGTGGTGTAAAGCGTGGGATGCAGTGGAGTAAAGCGTGGGATGCAGTGGTGTAAAGCGTGGGATGCAGTGGAGTAAAGCGTGGGATGCAGTGGAGTAAAGCGTGGGATGCAGTGGTGTAAAGCGTGGGATGCAGTGGAGTAAAGCGTGGGATGCAGTGGAGTAAAGCGTGGGATGCAGTGGAGTAAATCGTGGGATGCAGTGGTGTAGGTGTAAAACGTGGAATGCAGTGGAGTAAAGCGTGGGATGCAGTGGAGTAAAGCGTGGGATGCAGTGGAGTAAAGCGTGGGATGCAGTGGAGTAAATCGTGGGATGCAGTGGTGTAGGTGTAAAACGTGGGATGCAGTGGAGTAAAGCGTGGGATGCAGTGGTGTAAAACGTGGGATGCAGTGGTGTAGGTGTACAGCGTGGGCTGCAGTGGTGTAAAGCGTGGGATGCAGTGGAGTAAAGCGTGGGATGCATTGGTGTAAAGCGTGGGATGCAGTGGAGTAAAGCGTGGGATGCAGTGGAGTAAAGCGTGGGATGCAGTGGTGTAAAGCGTGGGATGCAGTGGAGTAAAGCGTGGGATGCAGTGGAGTAAAGCGTGGGATGCAGTGGAGTAAATCGTGGGATGCAGTGGTGTAGGTGTAAAACGTGGGATGCAGTGGAGTAAAGCGTGGGATGCAGTGGAGTAAAGCGTGGGATGCAGTGGAGTAAAGCGTGGGATGCAGTGGAGTAAAGCGTGGGATGCAGTGGTGTAAAGCGTGGGACGCAGTGGCGTTAAGCATGGGACGCAGTGGAGTAAAGCGTGGGACGCAGTGGCGTAAAGCGTGGGACGCAGTGGCGTAAAGCGTGGGATCCAGTGGAGTAAAGCGTGGGATGCAGTGGCGTAAAGCGTGGGATGCAGTGGTGTAAAGCGTGGGATGCAGTGGAGTAAAGCGTGGGATGGAGTGGAGTAAAGCGTGGGATGCATTGGTGTAAAGCGTGGGATGCAGTGGAGTAAAGCGTGGGGTGCAGTGGTGTAAAGCGTGGAACGCAGTGGAGTAGGTGTAAAGCGTGGGATGCAGTGGAGTAAAGCGTGGGATGCAGTGGAGTAAAGCGTGGGATGCAGTGGAGTAAAGCGTGGGAGGCAGTGGAGTAAAGCGTGGGAGGCAGTGGAGTAAAGCGTGGGACGCAGTGGAGTAAAGCGTGGGACGCAGTGGAGTAAAGCGTGGGACGCAGTGGAGTAAAGCGTGGGATGGAGTGGAGTAAAGCGTGGGATGCATTGGTGTAAAGCGTGGGATGCAGTGGAGTAAAGCGTGGGGTGCAGTGGTGTAAAGCGTGGAACGCAGTGGAGTAGGTGTAAAGCGTGGGATGCAGTGGAGTAAAGCGTGGGATGCAGTGGAGTAAAGCGTGGGATGCAGTGGAGTAAAGCGTGGGAGGCAGTGGAGTAAAGCGTGGGAGGCAGTGGAGTAAAGCGTGGGACGCAGTGGAGTAAAGCGTGGGACGCAGTGGAGTAAAGCGTGGGACGCAGTGGAGTAAAGCGTGGGATGGAGTGGAGTAAAGCGTGGGATGCATTGGTGTAAAGCGTGGGATGCAGTGGAGTAAAGCGTGGGGTGCAGTGGTGTAAAGCGTGGAACGCAGTGGAGTAGGTGTAAAGCGTGGGATGCAGTGGAGTAAAGCGTGGGATGCAGTGGAGTAAAGCGTGGGATGCAGTGGAGTAAAGCGTGGGAGGCAGTGGAGTAAAGCGTGGGAGGCAGTGGAGTAAAGCGTGGGACGCAGTGGAGTAAAGCGTGGGACGCAGTGGAGTAAAGCGTGGGACGCAGTGGAGTAAAGCGTGGGACGCAGTGGAGTAAAGCGTGGGACGCAGTGGAGTAAAGCGTGGGATGCAGTGGAGTAAAGCGTGGGGTGCAGTGGTGTAAAGCGTGGAACGCAGTGGAGTAGGTGTAAAGCGTGGGATGCAGTGGAGTAAAGCGTGGGATGCAGTGGAGTAAAGCGTGGGATGCAGTGGTGTAAAGCGTGGGATGCAGTGGAGTAAAGCGTGGGATGCAGTGGAGTAAAGCGTGGGATGCAGTGGAGTAAATCGTGGGATGCAGTGGTGTAGGTGTAAAACGTGGAATGCAGTGGAGTAAAGCGTGGGATGCAGTGGAGTAAAGCGTGGGATGCAGTGGAGTAAAGCGTGGGATGCAGTGGAGTAAATCGTGGGATGCAGTGGTGTAGGTGTAAAACGTGGGATGCAGTGGAGTAAAGCGTGGGATGCAGTGGTGTAAAACGTGGGATGCAGTGGTGTAGGTGTACAGCGTGGGCTGCAGTGGTGTAAAGCGTGGGATGCAGTGGAGTAAAGCGTGGGATGCATTGGTGTAAAGCGTGGGATGCAGTGGAGTAAAGCGTGGGATGCAGTGGAGTAAAGCGTGGGATGCAGTGGTGTAAAGCGTGGGATGCAGTGGAGTAAAGCGTGGGATGCAGTGGAGTAAAGCGTGGGAGGCAGTGGAGTAAAGTGTTGGATGCAGTGCTATAAAGCATGGGACGCAGTGGAGTAAAGCGTGGGACGCAGTGGAGTAAAGCGTGGGACGCAGTGGAGTAAAGCGTGGGACGCAGTGGAGTAAAGCGTGGGACGCAGTGGAGTAAAGCGTGGGGTGCAGTGGTGTAAAGCGTGGAACGCAGTGGAGTAGGTGTAAAGCGTGGAACGCAGTGGAGTAAAGCGTGGGATGCAGTGGAGTAAAGCGTGGGACGCAGTGGAGTAAAGCGTGGGAGGCAGTGGAGTAAAGCGTGGGACGCAGTGGAGTAGGTGTAAAGCGTGGAACGCAGTGGAGTAAAGCGTGGGACGCAGTGGAGTAAAGCGTGGGACGCAGTGGAGTAAAGCGTGGGATGCAGTGGAGTAAAGCGTGGGATGCAGTGGAGTAAAGCGTGGGAGGCAGTGGAGTAAAGCGTGGGAGGCAGTGGAGTAAAGCGTGGGAGGCAGTGGAGTAAAGCGTGGGACGCAGTGGAGTAAAGCGTGGGACGCAGTGGAGTAAAGCGTGGGGTGCAGTGGTGTAAAGCGTGGAACGCAGTGGAGTAGGTGTAAAGCGTGGAACGCAGTGGAGTAAAGCGTGGGATGCAGTGGAGTAAAGCGTGGGACGCAGTGGAGTAAAGCGTGGGAGGCAGTGGAGTAAAGCGTGGGACGCAGTGGAGTAGGTGTAAAGCGTGGAACGCAGTGGAGTAAAGCGTGGGACGCAGTGGAGTAAAGCGTGGGACGCAGTGGAGTAAAGCGTGGGATGCAGTGGAGTAAAGCGTGGGATGCAGTGGAGTAAAGCGTGGGAGGCAGTGGAGTAAAGCGTGGGAGGCAGTGGAGTAAAGCGTGGGAGGCAGTGGAGTAAAGCGTGGGACGCAGTGGAGTAAAGCGTGGGACGCAGTGGAGTAAAGCGTGGGACGCAGTGGAGTAAAGTAGAAGTTCTCGGCTCGTAGACCTCGGCTCGTAGACCCTCGGCTCGTAGACAGATCTCGGCTCGTAGACAGATCTCGGCTCGTAGACAGATCTCGGCTCGTAGACAGATCTCGGCTCGTAGACAGATCTCGGCTCGTAGACAGATCTCGGCTCGTAGACAGATCTCGGCTCGTAGACAGATCTCGGCTCGTAGACAGATCTCGGCTCGTAGACAGATCTCGGCTCGTAGACAGATCTCGGCTCGTAGACAGATCTCGGCTCGTAGACAGATCTCGGCTCGTAGACAGATCTCGGCTCGTAGACAGATCTCGGCTCGTAGACAGATCTCGGCTCGTAGACAGATCTCGGCTCGTAGACAGATCTCGGCTCGTAGACAGATCTCGGCTCGTAGACAGATCTCGGCTCGTAGACAGATCTCGGCTCGTAGACAGATCTCGGCTCGTAGACAGATCTCGGCTCGTAGACAGATCTCGGCTCGTAGACAGATCTCGGCTCGTAGACAGATCTCGGCTCGTAGACAGATCTCGGCTCGTAGACAGATCTCGGCTCGTAGACAGATCTCGGCTCGTAGACAGATCTCGGCTCGTAGACAGATCTCGGCTCGTAGACAGATCTCGGCTCGTAGACAGATCTCGGCTCGAAGTTAGATCTCGGCTCGAAGTTAGATCTCGGCCCGTAGACCTCGGCCAGTAGACAGATCTCGGCTCGAAGTTAGATCTCGGCTCGTAGACCTCGGCTCATAGACCTCAGCTTGTAGATCTCGGCTCGAAGTTCTCGGCTCGAAGTTCTCGGCTCGAAGTTCTCGGCTTGTAGACCTTGGCTCGAAGTTCTCGGCTCGTAGTGACGGAGGGCAGAGTCAGCTGATGAATCTGAGTCGCCGTTTCTGCACGTTCCTGGCTGGAATTCCCCCTTCATGAGCTTTTATTACACCAGGACCACCTTACACTGCCATCGCACAGCCATTCCCTTCACATCAGCGGATAATACTACAATACGTCTGCACACTAGCTTTTATTAGTCAAATAAATGAAGACAGAGAAACTGTGGGATAATTACTGGGTGCATCAGGCCCTCAAGCTGTCTTCACCAGCTGGAAAACACAACACTTTAATTAATGCTTTATCCAGAGAAAGCAAAAAGCGCTGTAAATTGACTGCGTTCACTTTGGGGTTTCATGCCAAAAGCCCTCCGGAGCTGAAAGATCATTTCGGTCTGATGAGGTTCATGCTCTTGCCATGTTCACGTGAGCTGACGGTGTTATTCACATCCCCAGAGACACTGGCGTGGTGTTTCCGTGGCAGAACTGACGGTTGGGCTACACACTTTATTGACGTTGAGCATATCATCTCTAATTTGTATATCAAGTGCAATTTAATGACATGAAACTGAAGTCAAGTGAGTTTATAGACTAAGGAAAAAGGAAGGTCTCTTTAAGAAAAGACTCATTTGTGCACTGAAAAATATTTGGATTTACTTTAGAATTTTATTTACTCAGAAATAAATCACAGAAACTACAGGTAAAACACTGAATTAAATGTAAAATTTAAATTAAATAAATAATTGTAAGTAGAAACACTGAAATAGTGTTTTCTTGTAAAGGCACAGACAGAAGGAAACAGACACCGCCGGGTTTTGTCAGATCAGTGTGTTGTGTTTTCCCCGACTGAACATGTTGCATGTGTGTGTGTGTGTGTGTGTGTGTGTGTGTGTGAAGTACTGCAGTGTGTGTCTGTCGCCGCAGGAACAACTGGCCTTAAGATATACTTCAATAATGTTCTCTTCACTTACAACTTCGAAAAATGTTTTTACAGTGTGGATGTAAACCTGATTCAGGATATAAATGCAGCATTTTCACCTTAATGGATATTTAAGGTTAGAAATAGATGGTACAAAGTATTTTAAGGACACTGAACATCTCATTCAACAACAGTGGAGTCAACAGAGTGAATAGAGTAGATGCTTAGTAAAATGGTGGAAGAAAGTTTGATTAATATGATCAAATAAGAGTGTGTCCATCCATTTCACACGAACGCAAGAAGAGTCATAAGTATTGGGCTGTTCAAAAAGAAGAGATGCTCACTTACAGGGTTAGTTCATCCAAAAATGAAAATTAAGTCATTAATTACTCACCCCCATGCTGTACCAACCCCGTAAGACCTTCGTTCGTCTTCGGAACACAAATGAAGATATTTTTGATTAAATGTGACAGCTGGATCACTCCTCCATAAGCTCCCTAAGGGAATGAATCCTGACGGCCCAGAAAGTCAATGAAGAAAATGTTTAAATATTCCATGTCGCAACAGTGGCTCAACTATAAGTTTATCAAGTGACGAGAATACTTTTTGTGCGAAAAAACAAACAAAAATAACGACTTTATTCGACTATTCCTTTTCTTCCTTGTAGGCCTGAAACGAGACTTCAAGAGATTTCCACGACGCATGCGCGAGAACTGAACTGAAGTAGTTGAAGGAGATCGCAATTCTCGCGCATGCGTCGTGGAAATCTCTTGAAGTCTCGTTTCAGGCCGAGGAAGAAAAGGAATAGTCAAATAAAGTCGTTATTTTTGTTTGCTTTTTCGCACAAAAAGTATTCTCGTCACTTGATAAACTTATAGTTGAGCCACTGTTGCGACATGGAATATTTAAACATTTTCTTCATTGACTTTCTGGGCCGTCAGGATTCATTCCCTTAGGGAGCCTATGGAGGAGTGATCCAGCTGTCACATTTAATCAAAAATATCTTCATTTGTTTTCCGAAGACGAACGAAGGTCTTACGGGGTTGGTACAGCATGGGGGTGAGTAATTAATGACTTAATTTTTATTTTTGGGTGAACTAACCCTTTAAAGTCACTGATTTCATCTACTACTGTACTGACGTCTACACTAGTGTTTTAGTCCTTTCCCATCTATTTATTTACTTCATCACAGAAGCCAGAATTCCCCAAACAAGAGCATCAGTGTTGGATGAGAGTGAGATTTACATCAGAATCAGGATCAGCTCAAATTGGAGGAGACAGAAATGCCACATCAGAGAGTACTATCCACACTAAAGACAAGAAAAATCTTAGTTTAAAATGCATGTGCAAAGTTCTTGCAAATGCAATCTTTGTTTTCACATGATTTGACAAAAGTTACTTTAAATCAAAAGCTGTAAACATTTCTTGAAGAGTTGGTTTGAGGTCTGTCAAGATTCAGTGCCTCTTTTGAGCCCAGACTTCATATGCTGTTGTCCTGAAAGTAGTTTCGCTGGTTTCTAAGGTGAGGAACAAACCTCTCTCGCTGAACTATACAGCTTTACTTCCCTGATCTACAAGTCCAGACAGTCCTCTCTGCACTAGACATTATAAAAAAATTTCTGCTTCAGTATAGGGTCCTTGAAGTATACGAGTCTATGCCTTAGAGTGTGTTTCTGGATTATTCCTGTTCCAGAGTTAAAACAGACCACCGTACCGAAGGCAAGCTGAGGCAGAGCGAGAGCACGTCTCCAGGGACTCGATCCGCAGCTTCAGTGACTTACACAGAAGTCTCCATTATAAATCAGGACTTCAGCTTGTATTTAGTGATGGAGTCTGTAGTGTCTGTGATAAAAGCAGTAGTATAGGAGCGTTTCGGTCAGTGTTACACAGAGCAAGTGAACGAAGGGGAAGCTCACACAGAAGAGCTTTTGCTTTTATAAAGCCAGAAGCAGAAGAACACAGAAAGACGTTTACATGTATCAGGCTGGGTTTAATATAGACTGTTGCTGCACCATTGATTCAGAGAGCTGATGGGGTAATAAAACTCTTCAGAGAAATAGAGAACTTGAGACGACTCGATGTAAAGGAACAGCTGCTGTGACCCAGCATGACTACAGTTATTCTTCATCTGGAGAAGTGTTCACCCGCGCATTAATGCTGAATAAACCAGGACAAGCTGTTCAGGAGACAGATTCACTAGACTTTCATAAGAATAAAATTAATCGTAACAGCCGTTTTGTTCTTATTTTCTAAATTAAGAATAAAGTTAACAACGTTTTCTCATCCCAAAAACATTTTTTTGACAACATTCTTAAAACCCAAGAAGAAAGTTCTTAAAAATAATCATACATTGAATAACCCCCAATTTAAATTGGCAAATGGCGATATGTTTTATAAATTTGTTGTTTCAGATATTAAGCCAATATCAAGTTCTGTAACAAATATATAAAAATGAGTCAAAATGGGACCTTGTTTTCAGTTGTATAATTACATTAAGAGAGAGCCTCATAACACACGACTCTGAACGCTGAATCCCCATCTAGACCATCAGGATGAAGATAGCGTGCATGTTTATAATTGTTAGGTAAAAGGCAACATGATGGGTGTTTTTCATCGAGTTGATCAGCAAAACCTGTAATTTTATTAAGAATGTTCTACATGTCAGATATTGTTTTTCATGGGATCTCTTGGCCATGTTCATGTAAATGAGCATCAGATCACAGCAGTGCTGATCTAGAGACAGTGAAGCAGATCACCAGCAGGCGTCGCTGTTCAGCACACACACACACACACCAGTGCTGATCTAGAGACAGTGAAGCAGATCACCAGCAGGCGTCGCTGTTCAGCACACACACACACACACCAGTGCTGATCTGGAGACAGTGAAGCAGATCACCAGCAGGTGTTGCTGTTCAACACACACACACACACACACACACACGCACACAGAGCTGATCTGGAGACGGAGAAGCAGATCACCAGCAGGTGTCCCTGTTCAACACACACACGCTTCAACACACGTTGATAACGTCACACACTGGCTGATAAACACACACACACACACACACACACACTACCTGTCCCTTGGTGAAGAAGTTGGGCAGGTACTTCATGGCGTTGCTGCGCAGGCAGGCGATGTTCTGGTACCGGCCCGGTTCTGCCGATCGCAGCGAGCGAATGCGGTCCTGCACGTAATCTGACACTTTCACACGAATCTCCAAACCCAGGATCAGCCGGTCGGGGAAGAGCTCTGACAACTGAACTGAGACAAACGTCCAACAGCATTTAACATCACATCTGTTAATGTTGTCCTGAGCTAATCATCAGTGCGTCTCACAGCGTTAGGGTTAGGGGTTAGGATTAGGGTGCGTCTCACAGATGGCACAGGCTCCGTCAGGGCAAGGGTTAGGGTGCATCTCCAACTCAGCTGGCACAAGCTCTGTCAGGGCAAGGGTTTGGGTGCATCTCTAACTCAGCTGGCACAAGCTCTGTCAGGGCAAGGGTTAGGGTGCATCTCTAACTCAGATGGCACAAGCTCTCTGTCAGGGCAAGGGTTAGGGTGCATCTCTAACTCAGCTGGCACAAGCTCTGTCAGGGCAAGGGTTAGGGTGCATCTCTAACTCAGCTGGCACAAGCTCTGTCAGGGCAGGGTTTGGGTGCATCTCTAACTTAGCTGGCACAAGCTCTCTGTCAGGGCAAGGGTTAGGGTGCATCTCTAACTCAGATGGCACAAGCTCTGTCAGGGCAAGGGTTAGGGTGCATCTCTAACTCAGCTGGCACAAGCTCTGTCAGGGCAAGGGTTAGGGTGCATCTCTAACTCAGCTGGCACAAGCTCTGTCAGGGCAGGGTTTGGGTGCATCTCTAACTTAGCTGGCACAAGCTCTCTGTCAGGGCAAGGGTTAGGGTGCATCTCTAACTCAGATGGCACAAGCTCTGTCAGGGCAAGGGTTAGGGTGCATCTCTAACTCAGCTGGCACAAGCTCTGTCAGGGCAAGGGTTAGGGTGCATCTCTAACTCAGATGGCACAAGCTCTCTGTCAGGGCAAGGGTTATGGTGCATCTCTAACTCAGCTGGCACAAGCTCTGTCAGGGCAGGGTTTGGGTGCATCTCTAACTCAGCTGGCACAAGCTCTCTGTCAGGGCAAGGGTTAGGGTGCATCTCTAACTCAGATGGCACAAGCTCTGTCAGGGCAAGGGTTAGGGTGCATCTCTAACTCAGATGGCACAAGCTCTCTGTCAGGGCAAGGGTTAGGATGCATCTCTAACTCAGATGGCACAAGCTCTCTGTCAGGGCAAGGGTTAGGGTGCATCTCTAACTCAGCTGGCACAAGCTCTGTCAGGGCAAGGGTTAGGGTGCATCTCTAACTCAGCTGGCACAAGCTCTGTCGGGGCAGGATTTGGGTGCATCTCTAACTCAGCTGGCACAAGCTCTGTCAGGGCAAGGGTTAGGGGTTAGGGTGCATCTCTAACTCAGCTGGCACAACCTCTGTCAGGGCAAGGGTTAGGGGTTAGGGTGCATCTCTAACTCAGCTGGCACAAGCTCTGTCAGGGCAGGGTTTGGGTGCATCTCTAACTCAGCTGGCACAAGCTCTGTCAGGGCAGGGTTAGGGTGGATCTCTAACTCAAATAGCACAAGCTCTGTCAGGGCAGGGTTAGGGTGCATCTCTAACTCAGCTGGCACAAGCTCTGTCAGGGCAGGGTTAGGGTGCATCTCTAACTCAGCTGGCACAAGCTCTGTCAGGGCAAGGGTTAGGGTGCATCTCTAACTCAGCTGGCACAAGCTCTGTCAGGGCAGGGTTAGGGTGCATCTCTAACTCAGATGGCACAAGCTCTCTGTCAGGGCAAGGGTTAGGGTGCATCTCAAACTAAGATGGCACAAGCTCTGTCAGGGCAGGGTTAGGGTGCATCTCTAACTCAGATAGCACAAGCTCTGTCAGGGCAGGGTTAGGGTGCATCTCAAACTCAGATGGCACAAGCTCTCTGTCAGGGCAAGGGTTAGGGTGCATCTCAAACTAAGATGGCACAAGCTCTCTGTCAGGGCAAGGGTTAGGGTGCATCTCTAACTCAGCTGGCACAAGCTCTGTCAGGGCAGGGTTAGGGTGCATCTCTAACTCAGATGGCACAAGCTCTCTGTCAGGGCAAGGGTTAGGGTGCATCTCAAACTAAGATGGCACAAGCTCTGTCAGGGCAGGGTTAGGGTGCATCTCTAACTCAGATAGCACAAGCTCTGTCAGGGCAGGGTTAGGGTGCATCTCAAACTAAGATGGCACAAGCTCTGTCAGGGCAGGGTTAGGGTGCATCTCAAACTCAGATGGCACAAGCTCTGTCAGGGCAAGGGTTAGGGTGCATCTCTAACTCAGCTGGCACAGGCTCTGTCAGGGCAGGGTTTGGGTGCATCTCTAACTCAGCTGGCACAAGCTCTGTCAGGGCAAGGGTTAGGGTGCATCTCTAACTCAGATGGCACAAGCTCTGTCAGGGCAGGGTTTGGGTGCATCTCTAACTCAGCTGGCACAGGCTCTGTCAGTGCGGGGTTAGGGTGCATCTCTAACTCAGCTGGCACAAGCTCTGTCAGGGCAGGGTTAGGGGTTAGGGTGCATCTCTAACTCAGCTGGCACAGGCTCCGTCAGGGCAAGGGTTAAGACATGTTTATCAGTATAGCATTTTTCACAACACAAATCATCTTTACAGATGCGTCTCGATGTCCTCCTGATGACGAGAGAGAAGAGCGAGATGAAGCTGTTTTGCATGTCTAGTTGGTCTCAGGCGTGTAAAACATCGTTAAAATTACTTGAATCATTAAATAAAAGGGCTATGAACATTCATGATAAAAAGCCTCGCCAGTACCATCATTGTAAAGTACAAAGTAAATTTAACATTTTGAGTTTTGAAAACCTCATTAAATATAATCAAATTTCAGCTTTATTTAAAAATATCCATAACATTGCTGCTCCCCCTTTCAGAAAATTTGTCACACTAAACTCGGAGAGAATTTCTTGAGCCACACGGTCGACAGTCAGAGGAGTGTGCAGCGTTCCGAGACGTAGAACCACATATGGTCAACAATCGTTCTCTTATAAAGCAGTGAGCCTTTGGAACACTCTTCCAAACTAAATTATCTTACGTACAAACTGCAGTACATTTACACGCCTGACCAAACAGTGGTTATTATCAAAGCAAACCTGTACGCACTGAATGACTGTGATATGAATGATGTAAACTGTGAATGAGTGAGTGATAGTTTCCTGAAGTAGAGAGTGTTTTTTTATGATGCGAGTGAAGTAATGCTTCCATGTATTAGTTTGTATATATTTTATGACTTTTTGTAAGTATAACATCATCATCAACCTGTCCAGGGACAGCGGGTGTAAATTAGCATTTTTTGCTATAACCTGTTTTTTTGTGCATTGTCCCTGATCACAAAAAAAAAAAAAAAAAAAAAAAAAAGGAGCCCAGAACAACATTCCCGGAGCGAGTGATGCCAGTATAGATGAAGAGGATTAGATCACAGGATAATGTCTTATAAGTTCGCCAGCAGCCATGTCACCCTGTAGCCCACGACTGGTTGCCCACTGAAGCTAACCAGGGCTGAGCCTGGATAGTACCTGGATGGAAGACCTTGTGAGAAAACCAGGTTGCTGCTGGAAGAGGTGTTCGTGAGGCCAGCAGGGGGTGCTCACCCTGTGGTCTGTGTGGGTCCTAACGCCCCAGTGTAGTGATGGGGACACTATACTGTCAAAGAGCACCGTCCTTCGGATGAGACGTTAAACCGAGGTCCTGACTCTCTGTGGTCACAAAAAATCCCAGGATGTCTTTCGAAAGTATAGGTGTATAACCCCCGGTGTCCTGGCCAAGTTTGCCCAGTGGCCTCTGTCCTTAATGGCCTCCTAATCATCCCCATATATATTTATACCAATTGGCTTCATCACTCTGTCTCCTCTCCACCAGTAAGCTGGTGTGGTGGGCGTTCTGGCACACTATGGCTGCCGTCGCATCATCCAGGTGGATGCTGCACATTGGTGGTGGTTGAGGAGATTCCCCCTTCTATGTAAAGCGCTTTGAGTGCCGAGAAAAGCGCTATATCAAGTCAAGTCAAGTCAAGTCATCTTCATTTATATAGCGCTTTTAACAATGGATTGTTCCAAAGCAGTTTTACAGAGATAAACATATAATTAACAGGTATAATTAACATATAAGGTAACAGAGATTGTTTTGACTTTATAGCGGTTCTTGAATAATGTTATTTCCAGCTAAAGTTAGTTTTGATTGATTCACCTCCATTGAAATGATAATTTGTTGTTAAATTAGGGGCCACTAAGACGACGCCGTTCCCTCTAAACAGACTTTAAACGCGAACCTGTGATTAACGCTGACGGCGTTCACATGCTCATTCAGAATTGATTCTATAGTTATGTGCTTTTGAAAATATGTGGGCAGGTTTGCAATTCCATACAACCCATGCCTAAACAAACTACTTGTCTTGCCTATAAATTTTGATACAGAATTTAGTTTTATTTTATCACTTCGGGGTACACGAGCCGGATTGTCAACAACGCTTTATCTGTAGAGTGGGAAAGGGATCCTCTATAGGGAGAGGATAGTTGACACTTCAGCACTGCATTGTCATCGGGTCCAGGCGGATCTCCTTCAACCAGATCTGGATACGGCCTAGATCCGGCAGGCTGCGGGAATACCTCAGGATAAACAAAGACACTAATATTAGCGTAGATGCCATTCTTCTTATGATGTAACGAGTACATCAAGATTTAAGGGAAGTGTTCCCAGTTCCGGCTGACCTAATCTATGCAGCCTAACATTGAATTATAGAAGTCTATAATGTATTATGTGTATGCTAGGTCAAAGAGATGTGTTTTTAGTCTAGCTTTGAACTGACAGAGTGTGTCTGCTTCCCGGACAATGGTAGGAAGACTGTTACAAAGTTTTGGTGCTAAATAGGAAAAGGATCTACCGCCTGCAGTCGATTTAGATATTTTAGGTATTATCAACTGGCCGGAATTTTGAGATCACAATAGACTTGAAGGACTATAATGACGCTCAAGTACTGCGGAGCTAAACCATTTAGTGCTTTGTAAGTAATCAACAATATTTTAAAATGTATACGATGTTTAATAGGCAGCCAATGCAGTGTTGACAGAACCGGGCTAATATGGTCATACTTCCTGGTGCTGGTAAGAACTCGAGCTGCTGCGTTTTGAATAGGGATGGGACGGTATGAAAATTTCATATCGCGATTATAGTGTCCAAAATTATCATGATTATCAATATTATCACGGTTTTGTTAAAATAAGATGAAAGTGTTCAAAAAGAACTGATGCTCACACTAAAAAACATTTCAACAAGTTTTATATTTGAAAATCAACAAACAACAAATAAAATAAGCAGCTCTATGCAGTTTTTTTAGCAAGATTCTATTCTGTGGCATTTCCTTCTTTATAATGACCGTCGTCAATAGCAACGCATTATTACACGGCGCACATCCATGTATCACAACGGACGCGCGCTCTTGTTTCATTCAAATACAAGTTGCCGTCTTGCGTCTCCCGTTTTATCGGAGTTGATTTATTGTTTACAGAGTTTGATAATATTGTTGTGATTATCTTGTCTGGACGGTTGTTTTGTACGCTGTACAAAATGGATTTATAAACGAGTAAGATTTAAAACATTAATCTCAATTCAATATGTCCCCGTAATTATGTGGTAAAAATAAAATCGGTGTAACAAGTGTACAATGAAACTATACATTACTATCACTTAAAATGTCACTCTTAATAATGGTCTTAATAAAAGTTGTTCGTTCGTCTTTGGCTCAAAGCCACTTGCTGCGAACTTTTCTTTGCGGAAGCTTCACGTCTATTTTAAGTGGGTGACAAAATATTTCAACTCAAACAACATTTCGTGCCCAATTATTTCCCAGACGTAGTTTTGGTATTGAGGTCAAAGTTAACTTGCCTTGCGTTCGCTATACAACAATAGAAGGACTTTTGTAAAAGCCAAAATATGACCACACCTCAAAGGCTGAAAAATCTCCCGAACATGAAAAATCTCACTGCCTTCCGCCATTCCATCTCGAATAATAAAAAAAACATTGCACGCTGCGCCTGCGTCAGACTGGCTTGACAGGATTTACAGTGAGTTATTAAAATCGCGATAATCAAACACGGTTTTAATGATAATTACATTTTAAACGATAATACTAACCGTCAGTATATTTTATCGTGGTTTATCGTGAAACCGGTAATCGTCCCATCCCTAGTTTTGAACTAGCTGTAGTTTATTTATTAAGCGTGCAGGGCAACCACCCAGCACCATTTATATCAATGTAATTAATTATTATTATTATTATTAGATGTTGACCATGTTAATCATAATTATTAACCACTCAATTCCCTAATGCTGAATTTATTTCCCCTGACCAGCACCTCGCTCTCCGGACTCTGAACATGAGCAATAAAGGGGTCTGTGTAAGTGCCTACTGATCCAGAGTATTCGATCAAGTGTTAAATTAACACAAAAGGGTTGAGGGTGTAAAATGATTTATGACGCACTATTTGGTGCTGAATGGGCATTGGTGTGTGTGTGTGTGTGAGGAGTCCCGCCCACCGAGCCTGTAAAGCTATGCAGGCTCAGGGAGAGTTCTCCTTCTGGTTCGCCTGGAGGATAAACATATTTCCGAAACGTCGCGAAAGGCCTGAGTGACATGTCCAGAGAGACGCCTCCCGTCATGTGCCTGAGGTAATGTAGAGAGCTGAAAATAATATTTCTATTCATCAAAACGATGTTGAGGTGGTACTATTATTTTATTGATGCTCCCACTATAATCTGCACTAAAACTTAAAATCACTTTTGCACATATGAAACAGCACGGGTCAGTTTAACCCTGGTTGGGGATTTTTTACAGCACATTAAAAAATATTTTACACTGGTGTTGGCTTTCTTCATACAAGTGTTGCTTTCCTGGTCCATTTATATGTAAATGTTTGGGGAACGGCCAGTTAAGCGAAGGACAGTGCATAACCTGAATTGTCTTCGGACAGTTCATGGATTTATTTTCCCCTGACCCAAACCGCTGGTGAACCCTGAAAGGTGGATGGGAAAAAGTAAAAGAAAAGAGGGCCAAGATGATCCACAGCCGGGTGAGGGTGATCCACAGCCGGGTCATGATGATCCACAGCCGGGTCAAGATGATCCACAGCCGGGTCATGATGATCCACAGCCGGGTCATGATGATCCACAGCCGGGTCATGATGATCCACAGCCGGGTCATGATGATCCACAGCCGGGTCAAGATGATCCACAGCCGGGTCATGATGATCCACAGCCGGGTCATGATGATCCACAGCCGGGTCATGATGATCCACAGCCGGGTCATGATGATCCACAGCCGGGTCAAGATGATCCACAGCCGGGTCATGATGATCCACAGCCGGGTCATGGTGATCCACAGCCGGGTGAGGGTGATCCACAGCCGGGTGAGGGTGATCCACAGCCGGGTCAAGATGATCCACAGCCGGGTCATGATGATCCACAGCCGGGTCATGATGATCCACAGCCGGGTCATGATGATCCACAGCCGGGTGAGGGTGATCCACAGCCGGGTCATGATGATCCACAGCCGGGTCATGATGATCCACAGCCGGGTCATGATGATCCACAGCCGGGTCATGATGATCCACAGCCGGGTCATGATGATCCACAGCCGGGTCATGATGATCCACAGCCGGGTCATGATGATCCACAGCCGGGTCAAGATGATCCACAGCCGGGTCAAGATGATCCACAGCCGGGTCACGATGATCCACAGCCGGGTCACGATGATCCACAGCCGGGTCACGATGATCCACAGCCGGGTCACGATGATCCACATCCGGGTCACGATGATCCACAGCCGGGTCACGATGATCCACAGCCGGGTCACGATGATCCACAGCCGGCTCAAGATGATCCACAGCCGGGTCATGATGATCCACAGCCGGGTCATGATGATCCACAGCCGGGTCATGATGATCCACAGCCGGGTCATGATGATCCACAGCCGGGTCATGATGATCCACAGCCGGGTCATGATGATCCACAGCCGGGTCATGATGATCCACAGCCGGGTCATGATGATCCACAGCCGGGTCATGATGATCCACAGCCGGGTCATGATGATCCACAGCCGGGTCAAGATGATCCACAGGCGGGTCAAGATGATCCACAGCCGGGACGGCAGTGGCTCACTGGTTCATGTAGGTTGTCTACAAACCAGAAGGTTGGTGATTCAATCCCCGGTTCCACCTGACCAAGTGTCGAGGTGTCCATGAGCAAGACACCTAACCCCAGCTGTGTGTGTGTGTGTGTGTGTGTGTGTGTGACACACCTAACCCCAGCTGCTCCCGACGAGCTGGATGGCTTGCATGGCTGACACCGCCGTCGGTGTAGGAATGAGTGTGTGAATGGGTGAATGTGAGGCAATGTGTAAAGCGCTTTGGTGGCCATTGGGTCTGTGAAAGCGCTATATAAATGCAGTCCATTTACCACAGCCGGGTCATGATGAGGGCAGACAGCAGACTTCAGGAAACATTATAATAGGCTGCCTTTATCCATATCTTAGCGAATTTTATAGTCAGCTATCAACATGGGTGTGCATAATTTTATGAAAATTATCGTGCCATTTAGTGCTGTCAAACTTAACGTGTTTATTAATTTTTGTTAGGTTCATTTGAAACATTAAACACATTAAAAATGTATCGCGGGTTGACCACGATTTCACTTCGTTGTATATGAGGTAATAGTGAGCTCACTTTCTCTGCTAGAATGAAGACTATGGTATTGAATTAAACAGGAGAACATCAGGCATGCATTGCTACCACTCTAAACATGCTAACAAACAGGGAAGGGGGCTAAATAATTCACCAAACCAAAAAATCCTAGCCTACATTTATATATTTTCTCAGTAGGGATGTAACGATTCACTCAACTCACGATGCGATACGATTCACGATACTGGTTTCACGATACGATTTTCTCACGATTTTTTTAACAAGTGATTAATTTAAGAAATTATAAATGAAAAAGTGTCCCTTTTATTATTTCTCAGACAAAATGCTGCACATTTCTTTTTAATTTTAAAATATATTTGTCAAATAAAAAAACTACATTGAAATAAATAAAAAAATCCTTTCAAGGTTGTTTCAACTCAGTCTTTCTGTCTGTCTGGTCAAGAGGGTGGGCACTGGTACCTTCGCACACTAAGTAAAAGACTATGTAACATTAGTACCACATTTAGAGGGGTTTTATTTTGTTATAATTTGTATCATTACACTAGCAACTAGCAAGAGTAAACAAAAAAACCCACACATTTAGAAAAATATGCCATAACCATCAATAAATTATACATATAAAAAAATATATATCCATGTACACATTTAGAGAAAGAGATAGTAAATCAAATACAACACCTGGTTGCCACGGAAACACTGATGCACCTTGTGATCTCCGTGGCTCTTGCACTACCTTTTACATGAAAACGGAGGTGACTTGTGGTTCTCACGGTGGTGATTATTATTAGTCTACGGAAAGTCAAAATGCCGCCACACCTCCGATTTGAATGAGTCAACGGCTGTGTCCGAAATCTCCCATTACTCACTATATAGTGGACTATATAGTGAGCTCGCCATTTTGTAGTGCTGTCCGAATGTATAGTGATGATTATTATACCCTATAGTCCACTCAATGTATCCCAGAATGCATTTTGAAAAGTAGTGTACAACCGATGGTCACTAACCCAAGCCCTACATACCATCATGCATTGCGCTGATCGTAAAAAAGGCGGATGGACGTCAAGGAGAGCAGCGTGACAATCAGGGCCGGCCCTGACCAATTTGCTGCCCTAGGCAAGATTTTACCTGGTGCCCCTGGTTAACCTGGTTTTACATAAACGTTGCTATTTTTAATAAACCATTATATAAAAAAAAATATCATTACTAATTTTGGCAAATACATTTTAAAAATGTCATATATCCCCCCCAAAACTGCACAACTGTAGAGTAAAACATTCATTTTAAAAAAAGTGATAGTAAATGCGTCTAAAAAACTGACATAATTGTTACAAAATCACACTGTCGGGGGAATCTGGAGAACTCAGAACAACTGTTAGCATAAAGTTTAAGGTAAAAATAACTGCCATTAAATAGCATCTTACAACTATGCAATTAGAGAAACTGTTAATTCATTAGGCCTACATCACTTTACCTCTGTCTTTATCCCCTTTATCCTCTTCTCTTCTTTTTGTCACTATCTATCGCAGACTATAATGCTATTTTATAACGTGTCATGTAAATTCGGCCATCCGTCACAATCAGGAAACTTTCACGTGTCTCGAGCTGGCGCGAGCTGCCCGGCCCGGCTCTACGGGGGTAAAGCTGCTTTGAAACAATCCATTGTTAAAAGCGCTATATAAATGAAGATGACTTGACTTGACTTGGGTGCTGGAGTGTGTTAAGCGCCCAAGATTTTGTGGAGTAGTATTACGAATTAATGTTTTTAAAATAGTACTAGTTTAAAAAAAATCAGTCGTTCGCTCATTTTGGCGCCCCTATGGATGAGTGGCGCCCCTAGCATTTGCCTATTCCGCGGGCCGGCCCTGGCGACAATACGAATTTGTCATACAAATGTAAGTTATGTTCGTTTTCTGTCTAGAAATCCTGTTTCTTTTGCTAATCCGCGAAATCTTCTGAATCACGAGAACAAACAAACAAAAAAGATAAATATTGAGTGGCATCTCCACAGAGTCTAAAAGCTGTTTTATTAAGAGTATTATGAGCAAGATATTTGATGACGTAGATCTGTTTTTTTCTAATGTCGACAGGCAAGTGAAAACGGTGTTGCGCGAAAATGAAAATATATGAAATGTGTGTATTAATTTTATTTATGTTTATAAGTTATAATCATGTGTGGAGAAACGCATTATAACAGAAACGGCCAGAAATTACTTTTAATTTTACAATTTTGGAGAAATAAGCTCAATATGATGTAATGTATTTATAATTAAAAAAAAATATTTAGCCCAGAGCTGGCTCGGCACCAGCTGACAGATGATGGCGCGTTTAAATAGTGCGACAGTAATGGCGTAATCAACGGCGCCGAGAGACGGTCGAGTAGTGTCCGAAAGTGGTGTTTCTATTATGCTGGTAGCTCACTATATAGTGCTCTACTCCCTACCCCCTAGTATCTCCTAAATCTCCACTCAAACCACTACTCCCTACATAGGGGTTAGGGAGTAGTGGTTTGAGTGGAGATTTCGGACACAGCCCAGTGTTTCCCCTAAGATTTTTTTCAGGGAGGGGGGGGGGGGGGGGGGGGACGGGACGGGACTGCTAGTGTTGTGGAGCGGGCGTGTTACGGATACGTGGTGTAATTTTTTTAGTAATCAAAAAGCATGTCTAATTAATTGAAATCATGTATTATGAATCATTAAACTTATACAACATTTTTTTTTTTAAATCTATGAAAAAAGTCACTATTTCTGTGTTGTGTTTTTTCTGGTAATAAAATGAAGACATAAAACACAAATTGTATCATTTATCATCAATTTTAATCATATGCAATTAAATAAACTTTTTGTCAAATAACGTGCCACACAATGATCTTTAGGCTACTGTTAAAATTAAAACATGGAAGAAAATATATATTATTTTTTTTTAAATGTAGTTTTGCTCATTTATTTGGATTAGTGTTAGTATTATTACATTGGGACATATCTAAATTCTACAGTACAACGGTAATATATTTTTGTAAAGTTAAATCGAACTTTTATTTTGACGGGTTGCCGTGAAGACCTTTTGAGTTTCTGTGTGTTTATATCATGATGGTAGTTTTTCTCAAATGAAGCGGTTAATTGATCACGAAGTGACATTCAGAGCGGATCTAGAGCCTGGAGAGGAAGTTCATACATTTGTGTCTTCATATAGGCAAAAAAACAGCGCAAGCGTCACACGTACTTCAGTGTGTGTGTGTGTGGTAAATGAAACTGCACGTAAAGTTGTATGCACCATTCATTCACACAGAACATGCAGGATTCGTATTTAAATAGTCTTTGTGGTTTAATATTCACACACACTAGTCTACATCGCGATTTGATTTCAAGTGTAATGAACTGCTTTCTATTAATCAGGCATGAAAACGGGTCAGGGGTGAAAGAGGTGAGGAGGATATAACCCCTCTAGGGGGGTCCGGGGGCATGCTCCCCCGTAAGAACATTTTAAATATTCCATATTTTAAAGCATCAATCTGATGCATTTTGAGATGCATTTTTTGCCAACCTGGGGAGAGCTGGAGAAACTTAACTTCAGCCATTAGTCAAAAATATTATGGCCTCCGTAGCGTTAGCTAATAATATTTTTTTTTTTTTAAAGACCGATACCGATCCGTTACCAACGCAGTTTAAAAAAAAAAATCAAGTAGAATTCACAATCTACTTAATACAGACAACTTCCTTATAAAGAAAAACAACAACAACAAAAAATATGATCATAAACTATGACAAAAATTATATTATAAACTAGATTAGTGGGTAACTCAGTAAATTTTAGTCTAGAAAAACAATAATTTTATAAAATCAGAACATTTAGTGAAAAAAAAAATATATTTAGTGGGGAACAAATAAGAGACAATAAGTGTAGCACTAAATCTGGTAAAACGTTACACATTGCTCTTTGTATTGTTGTAAAATACATTCATGAAAAACAAGATAAAAATCAAAAAAGATCAATTATTTTATAGTCTACTATAAAATTAAGAAAATATATATAGCACAAACGTATAGCACAGCTGTTTAATGAGGCAGCAACATATGATAGATAGGGCAGAACAGAACAAAAAATACTATTAATAATCTTTCATTGCGCAAAAGTATTATGATATGATTATGAAAGACTCCAATAGAGTCCTGCACACAGCGCTTATGCGCATCCCGAGCGCTGAATGATGCGCTTGAGGCAACACGAGTCACAGCGCGCAGCTCCGAGTACGCAGTGAAAAGTTCAAAGCACAAAGGAAATACATATCGATGCATAGTGTATTATACAGTATCTATGCAATAGTTTATTGAGCCTTTTCTTTTAACAGTTTTAAATTTCAGTTACTGTGCGCGTGAAGAACAATGATAGTGCTCTCCAGTGTTGTGATCTAGACACGCGGTAAAGGAACATGATTGAGGTACTACAGCAAGATAGTCAATTTATGTGAAACCACAGAGCTTTATCTACAGATCAAGTATAATAATATTAACATTTAATCATCTTGGGGAGAGTTCATCGTTGCCAAACGCGACGCGCTGTGCTGTTTGAACGCTGAATGGAGAATTACTGACAGCCGCAGCTGAGGGAAAAGTTTACGTGAACTTGAATTTAATGACTTAAATATTAATTTCTTCTATCTCACATTATACTACTATGTCTTCATATGTATTACACCCCCCCCCCGCCTCCAAACATTTTATCATCGAATCTACACGATTCACGTAGGTCACCTATTTTGGTTTCAAAACGGCGAATTTCGCCGAAAGGTGAGTGATTTTCATGTCTGAAATTTATTCCTCAAAAAGATTTTACAAATTCTGTGAAATTCTGCGTTATACAGTAAATTCCGTTTTTATGACTGGATTTCGTCAGCATTTTAGGGGGGGCGGGGGGTCGTTTTGGGGGGGCGGGCCGCCCCCCCAAAACAATGGTAGGGGAAACACTGCAGCCAACGTCAACATCTACGCTTGCCGTCGCCATGTGTTTGACGGCGCGCGCACACCAGTCTATGGCACACACTGGCGCGGCGCGAGCGGAGCAAACCGAGCGTTTTCAGTTCATACCTATGGAAGTTCAGCTTGGCTCACACAAGCTCAAGTTCCATGAATGAAGTGAAAACACTCGCTAGCTTCGGGCCAGTGTGTGCTTGCTGCTATTGTGCCTGTAAAGCGAGGTTCACAACTTCACAATAGGCTACAGTAAACGCCCCTGCTGTTTAAAACGTGTATCGCGATTCGTTTAACATTTCAACCGACTTGAATCGTTGATTTTCGGAAAATCGACCTTATCGATTTTCAACCGGTTGCGAGTGAATCGTTACATACCTATTTCTCAGACATATGAAATAAGTGCAGATTACCCAGAAGTCCTCCGTACCCACAGCCGATGTCCGCGAACTCCACCCGAGCGCTCACACACCCCTCGCGGAAGAAGTGCGGGTACAGCTTAGCCCAGTCCATCTCCTGCGGGCACACCGGGCTGACACACACACACACACACACACACACACACGGTAAAGCTGAGCCCAATTCATCTCCTGCGGGCACACCGGGCTGACAAACACACACTCTCTCTCTCTCACACACTCATACACTCGCACACGGTTAAGCTGAGCCCAGTCCATCTCCTGCGGGCACACTGGGCTGACACACACACCCTCTCTCTCTCACACACTCATACACTCGCACACACACACACGGTAAAGCTGAGCCCAGTCCATCTCCTGCGGGCACACTGGGCTGACAAACACACACTCTCTCTCACACACGTTACAGCTGAGCCCAGTCCATCTCCTCCGGGCACACCGGGCTGACACACACACACACACACACACACACACACACGTTACAGCTGAGCCCAGTCCATCTCCTGCGGGCACACCGGGCTGACACACACACCCTCTCTCTCTCATACACTCATACACTCGCACACACACACACACACACGGTTAAGCTGAGCCCAGTCCATCTCCTGCGGGCACACCGGGCTGACACACACACCCTCTCTCTCTCATACACTCATACACTCGCACACACACACACACACACGGTTAAGCTGAGCCCAGTCCATCTCCTGCGGGCACACCGGGCTGACACACACACCCTCTCTCTCTCACACACTCATACACTCGCACACGGTTAAGCTGAGCCCAGTCCATCTCCTGCGGGCACACTGGGCTGACACACACACCCTCTCTCTCTCACACACTCATACACTCGCACACACACACACGGTAAAGCTGAGCCCAGTCCATCTCCTGCGGGCACTGCGGTAAAGCCAGCCGCCACCTCGAAATGAGCGGTTAAACTAGCCGCCCCTATATTTGGTGGTGCGCGTATACACTAGCTATTACGGCAAGACCGTCAGACCGTCATCTGGATTGAAAACAATTGATCTTCCGGCGAAGGCTATTTCACATTAATTTATTCTTTCTTTTTTTCTGTCTGTCTGTATCTATATATATGTCTATCTGTCTGTATATAATTATCTGTCTATCTATCTATCTATCTATATGTCTATATGTCTGTCTGTCTGTATATAATTATCTGTCTATCTGTCTGTCTGTCTGTATATAATTATCTGTCTATCTGTCTATCTATCTATCTATCTGTCTGTCTGTCTGTATATAATTATCTGTCTATCTATCTATCTATCTATCTATCTATCTGTCTATCTATAATTATGTATCGGTCTATTTCCATCCATCCATCCATTCAAAAATAATAATATACTGTTGTCTATACATTAGGGCTGTAGTACTCGAGACCGTTTTCTATGGTCTCGGACTCGCTGGTATTCGGACTGGGACTTGTCTCGGTCTCGCCCACTGGTCTTGCCAAATATGGCTTTTGGTCACGACCGAGTCCAGGTGTCTTTCTATTATGTTAATAATATTGAAGGAAAAGAGAAACACTGGCCACCTAATAACCAATCACACTAGATTATCCTCGCACGTCACGCTCTGCGTCTGCATGCCCGTTAATTTTGCATTTGTAAACTTTGCATCAGCCTAACGGCATAAAGTTATAAGTTCGATTACGTATGGTGGTAGTAGCTAGCTGTGTGGGTGTGTGTGTGTCATATGCGTTAAAGGTGGTTCATTTGGGTAACGTTAATGTTATCTGACATCGGTGATGATTTCTTCAGTTTTAAATTGACAATAGAAAATGTGTTCAGGACGAACAGAGATATTCTCCAGGACGCCTACAGAACGAAAGACATTTTTGTATGCGTGTTCATTTATTACTAGCCTATTAGGGCAACGTTAAAGGGTTAGTTCACCCAAAAATGAAAATGAAGTCATTAATTACTCACCCCCAAGCTGTACCAACCCCGTAAGACCTTCGTTCGTCTTCGGAACACAAATGAAGATATTTATGATTAAATCTGAGAGGTTTATGACTGCTACATAGGCTCCCTAAGGGAATGACACCGGACGGCCCAGAGAGTCATTAATGAAAATGTTTAAATATTCCATGTCGCAACAGTGGCTCAACTATAAGTTTATCAAGCGACGAGAATACTTTTTGTGCGAAAAAACAAACAAAAATAACGACTTTATTCGACTATTCCTTTTCTTCCTTGTAGGCCTGAAACGAGACTTCAAGAGATTTCCACGACGCATGCGCGAGAACTGAACTGAAGTAGTTGAAGGAGATCGCAATTCTCGCGCATGCGTCGTGGAAATCTCTTGAAGTCTCGTTTCAGGCAAGGAAGAAAAGGAATAGTCGAATAAAGTCGTTATTTTTGTTTGTTTTTTCGCACAAAAAGTATTCTCGTCGCTTGATAAACTTATAGTTGAGCCACTGTTGTGACATGGAATATTTAAACATTTTCTTTAATGACTTTCTGGGTCGTCAGGATTCATTCCCTTAGGGAGCCTATGGAGGAGTGATCCAGCTGTCACATTTAATCAAAAATATCTTCATTTGTGTTCCGAAGACGAACGAAGGTCTTACGGGGTTGGTACAGCATGGGGGTGAGTAATTAATGACTTAATTTTCATTTTTGGGTGAACTAACCTTTAACTTAGAAAATGCCAAAATTAACCGACCAAGTGCTCACTACAACAGAACGTGTCTTCTCATGCTGTTACTATA